>JBCFYV010000001.1:73438033-73487025 GCA_039000515.1 Timema cristinae | reverse complement strand
TCTTGGACTTGGTTATATTTGAGGAAGGAGAAGCTACGGCTTAGTATAGAACAAAATGTAAGATCAAAATTCTATTTGGCTTCATAATATTTCTCTTTTTGGTATAAATATGTTTTTTGTTTACCTTTTCAAATTTCTCTTTCGGCTATCACTTAAGAATTTAACATAAAAAAGATCAGTTGTGTATTCCATTAAATTAGATGTAATTTAATTGAGTTGAACTTATAGATTGTTAAGAAGATATCGATATGGTAACTAGTATTGATGCATATCGATTTAGTATTTAGAAAACAATCGATACTTTAACTTTAATATATAAAGTTAGTATTAATTTTGGTCAAAGACGGTAAGTTCCATGGTTTAAAAAAATCCTTTTGCAAACAACAAAACTCACAATGATGACTAAACTTTTCATTATGATCGGAAAGTTTTCTTTTGATAATAATGTCACAAAAGATTAAATTATAATTGTTTGTGTTGAAAATGTTCTATGGGATATGTTATGATTAGGAATTGTTTTAGCGTTAATTGTATAACGGGACGTAGGTAATTAAATAAGAGATTACAAAGAATATTTATGGGCTCATTCAATACATTGTTGGAGATGTAATTTTGATAGTTGACCTTTTTGAGAATAACTTAATCATGTTAGTTATTCCGTAAGAAAAGTTGTGGATTGATGTTATTGTTATTAGCAAATGTTATGATTGAACTGAAGCCTTATTTGACTATATTGTTGTTCTCTACTTCTGTCATTTTAAATAAATAATTAATATACTTTCTAACATCTTTCGAAGCTGTCAGAATAATTTAAATAACTTCTCTGCTGAACGCTTCATGTTCATTACAAATGTTAAATAAAATTAAATTCTATATTGAATAAATACCAACATAAAACCACTTCAAGCATTCCTTAATGTTATGACTCGCCATACCCTTTGGTCCTTTTATATTAATATGTGCTATCTCTCTTTTTTTAATTTTGGAATATATACAGTTCTATTTATGAGTTCTATGAGGATGACCGTCTATAAATTTACTCCCACAACTGGTGTGAGCTGTGTGACCTGAGTTTTCAAATGTTTGATCTCAGATATTCAAAAACTTAACTCCAACCGCTCACTCCCATTGCCCCCTTTCTTTGCTCCTTTTTTGTTTATTGTTTTTTGGGCCTCCTATTAAATTTTTTTTTTAAGAAGGGTTCAGTATTCAAGCCATCTCTAATTTTAAATACTGATTACGCTACTAATATGTACAATGGACACAAACAAAATGTTGTATGTCAAATGCTCCCAAAGTTTTAGCTTAACCTACTAATCATTATACTAGTTGGCCTTAAAATAATATTTTTCTAGTTTAAATACAGCTGATTAATGATTTTTTCTATTCAGAAATCCATAGACCTATTTTGCTAATAAATTATACGTTTTAATCACCACACTTATTAACAAAACATCGTACTTTGCGTATGAATACAAGAAAGTAAATCCAGTAGTTTTTAAAACTGTAAAAGAGGACTCTTGGAGCTCTTTGGGAGAGAGGGCTCAACTAATAGGTTGGTCTGAGGATCCTTCCATGGTAACATTTTAAACCTTGGATAACCATTTAAACTAATAGAAATTGATTTTATTTTTCATGGGTAGTACTTTTTTATGCTTTTATTTCTCGTAATGCATGGTAAAAACACGATAAAGAGGATAAATTATGACATACAATTTTTTTCATGGTTAACAATTATTAAAAGTTATATTCTGTTTTTATTTTATTGGTAAATATATTCTTCAGTGTTCGTAGACCCTTAATTGTATTGTGTAAATTGGAGATAGGGGAGGGAAGTCAATCAAAAAATGAGCTTGGATCCGCTTTCCCAGAAATGTTACTTATCTGGTTCTCACCTAGAAATTTTTGAAAATTAGAGTCCTCTAAAAACTATTTGAAATGGTAATCCTTTAGCAAGATTTTGAAAATTGGATCCTTCTAGAGTTTATACCCTATTTGTATATGATTTTTTACTGAATTTATTTTTGAAAATTAAATTTGCCTGAAGTTATCTGGTGTGAGCTCCTATAAGAAATTTGAAAATTAGATGCCTATAGAAGCTATTTGAAGTGGGCTTCTACTGGCAATTTTTTGAAAATTTGATTACCTTAAAAACTAACTTTCTCGCTTCGATATTTTTAAATTAAAATTACCTAAAAGCTATTTATAGTGAGTCTCTAGAAGGAAAATTAGTTATTAATTAAATGGCTCAGATATTTGAAGGGATTTTCAGATATCTGGAGTTTTTTTTAATGGTAATTAGAGTTGAGTTTGACATTCTTCCACAAAGGGCCATGTTTAGGAAATGTGAGGCTCGAAGCAAAAAAATAAATCTGAGAGCCCCATTTATACGTCAGTTTTTCAATTCAGCATCAAACCGTTCTAATATATTAATACGTATTTATGTTACTTAGTTTCCCATGATTTGTGAAACATTGATGAACCCATTAAATAACTGTACCTTATTAAGTGCAAACAATCAATTCAATTAAGCAAACAAAGGAATCATTTCACCCTTTTATTTGCAAAAGTTGCAAGTTCATTTAAACAAATGAATACAAAATAAATCAAATTAATTACAGACTACAGTTCACACAATATAAATAAAACAATATATTAATCAACACACTCTGAAATAATTTTTTTCTCACCTCCTTAACGGCAAGCATACTAATAAGTTCATCAAATCAAATTTTGTTCATCAAGTCATGTCATGAAGAAATCACCGTCGACGAGTTTAATCTTCCTGGTGTCATTGTAGATCGAAATCGGTGATTTACAAAATACATTTTGGAAAATGACCTTTCGTCTTCACAGTTTGAAATTGTGTAACATCGGTCGAAGTTACAAAAATAAGAACGATAATATTATCTACAAAATATTTATTATTGGTTAATGCAACTCCCCTCAGCCAGATGTAGTCGAAACGTCCCATCCCACTTAACCATCAATAACACGCGAGGACCGAAACAACACGACTGACCCCAATCTACTAGCCAAGTCGACTGACCGAGTCAAGCGAGCTCAGGGATAGTTCCGGCCTCATCCGTCACCGCCGCTTTCACCTTAGACCAGAATCGACTAAAAGCTTCCAGAAGTCTCTAGATTGACCTTCAAGGTTCTGATGTGTGTCTCCCTGGCCACCCGACTTTTAGCCACCCGGTTTTTGAAAACGCCCATCGTTTGTGCTACGTTAGTGCTGGTTAGTGCCCGATTTTCATCGTTAGTGCTGTAAATTTACAGAAATTATTCACGATTCTTTATGGGTGGCCAGGGAGATATCTCCCTGGCCACCCACTATAAGAAATAATAGAGATAATCAATTTTTGAAAACGCCCATAGTTTGTGCTACGTTAGTGCTGGTTAGTGCCCGATTTTCATCGTTAGTGCTGTAAATTTACAGAAATTATTCACGATTCTTTATGGGTGGCCAGGGAGACATCTCCCTGGCCACCCACTATAAGAAATAATAGAGATAATCAATTTTTGAAAACGCCCATCGTTTGTGCTACGTTAGTGCTGGTTAGTGCCCGATTTTCATCGTTAGTGCTGTGAATTTACAGAAATTATTCACGATTCTTTATGGGTGGCCAGGGAGACATCTCCCTGGCCACCCACTATAAGAAATAATAGAGATAATATTTTTTTGAAAACGCCCATCGTTTGTGCTACGTTAGTGCTGGTAAGTGCCCGATTGTATCAATAATATATATTATTTACATCGATAGTATAGTAGCTATAGTTATTTGTTAAATACGTTTATGTAAGATATAATCCATGCCATGGCAAAAATATAATAATACAATTTTGTCCAGTATAATAGATAGCGATAACATTTTGCTGTCAATAATATACTTATGATAGTTGACCACATATAATAACTATAGCCTACTGTTGCGTTAATAAGATAGTATATTAGCGTTATTTTGACAACAAACACTTGTGCACCCGGATAAAATTAATAGCTGCACAATATTTTTAACACTCATTCTTTGCGTTTTTGGTAAATTTCATCCCGTTTGCATTTTAAATGGTAGAAATGCTGTAAATTCCGTCTCAATATTATAAGCGTGCTATATTTACTGCGTCACTCACATTTATTTCAACATTACCACATTTTTAAATCCTAGTACAGATATCAAAATTACAAAAAGAATAATTTGAACTTCAAACTTCTGAAAAAATAAAGGCTAATCTAATACACATATTTCATTTAAAAATTTAAAAATTATCCACAATGGTGCAATGTATTGTTTATTTAGAGCATCTATACTCACCGAGAAAATTACACAAGTAAAAATGTATGTCACATCTCTTTGACAAAATCAAACAGATATATTTATCTTTAATTATAGTAAGTAATTTTATTAGCCAGAAACTGCTATTTTCCAACTGTTATCTTCAACTTATTTGGAGGGTTGTTTCCTAGACGAGCGTACGTTTCCATCTGTACGTCTTTCTACGCTTGTAAATATTGGGGTGTATGTATCTGACTGATAAATGAGGGAGGTTGAATTTAGAGGAAGTGCATCCGCCCCGCATTTACATGGGGAGAGAGATTGGGAAACAATTTTGGATAAACCACCCCCAGTAGACCCGACTGGAAATGAACTCCGATCCCTCAGTCATCAGCAGAGCAGTCTAACACAAAGGTGATGCCTTAAACCAGTGGTTTCCAGCCTGGAGTACACGTAACGCCAGGCATACGTCCAGGACTTTTGGGGGTACGTGAAAATATTTAAATAATGTTGGAAAAAGCGACATATGCCAGCAGTGTAAGACAAAATATTAGTTAAATTTGTGAGATTAGCTCAACGATATAGCGAGGGGTGGTGCTGGCTGTATTGTATATTTGACCTCGAGTAAATTATTTCAATTTCACCAGTTTGTTGTTTAAGTACGTATACAAGAATAGTTAGCTATGCTGTGTATTGATCAAGCAACAAAGTTGGGTAAATCCAAGGCAAGATATTGTTAAACGAAATAAGAAGTATTAGCGGCGTCTGGGGAGAATGATGGAAGGGATAGGTCCTTGAGATTAGGAAAATCCAAACCTTTCAGCTTGACACTATTAGAATGGTCATTCCAAGTATACGCTGCAAATTAGTTGGCAAAGAAAGAAGAATGAGAGTGTGGGATTAGATAAGAAGGGTTGAATTGGAGAGAGTACAGCATAACTGAAGATAAATACTGCATACACTGACTTTATCCAGAAAAGTGACATATGGTTATAAATGTTAGTCAAAAACATTTAAGTTGTGATCAAAAAATGTCGAGCACAAGCAAAAGGGAATTTTATCTTCAATCATTCACATTACGAAATAAATTCAATATTCAATAATTAAAGAATAGTTTTAATGTAGAATTGTTATTGATTATCTTGAATTTAATCTAACATTTAATAAATGTGGCATTTACAATAATTATGTCCTCGTGCGATAGCGGACACCAAAATAAAGCTTTTTCTTCCCTATCAATTTATTCTATAAAAAGAATAGTCAAATATATATAGTCTGTTTACGATAGGTTTTTACCTGGATGACAGTTCGAAAATCAAATGTTTAGGTTTTGGGTTGCCAACACTTGTAAAAGATCACAGTTTTGTTATAAATGTAAAGATCTTTAACTACCTGCTATATATTACATTTAAAATAACATAAACTTAAGTTTTCTCATAATATCTCATTTTTTTAAATAATTTCTTTTGATCCAACACAAAACAATATTTTAAACATAATTAAAAGTAATAATTTTTCGTTTTGGAACGTTACTGATTTTGTGTAATATAGTGCACACATCAATACCTTTTAATACAGGCATTGTATTTACTTGGAAAAGAGAAAATTGTTGTCATTTTTTTTACATATAATAAATGATTTTATGACTATTTTAACTTAGTTTTAAATATTTAACTGAATAAAATATTTTCATCAACTGTGTGTCTGTATCATCGTAAAAAACTTGTTTACCGTTATGTTCAATCATATGGTTTAGATTCGTCAGGCGCCATTTTGAAGCTATTTTCGTTAGAAGTTATTATGAAAGTGGTGTTAATATTTTTTAAAGGGGAATAAAACTATATATAAACTTTGTGTCTGACCTCAAATAAATATATAAATAATATTGACCTAAATTACTGTGGTTAACTATCACATTAATACATTATCATCTGTTTTTATTACAGCCATCCAAAGTGATAGATGTCAGCTGTTGGCGTAGTGCTATATCAGGATTACTTCTAGTAACATTTCGAGCTGGCATCAAGGTAAACTTAGCTCGTGAATGAGTTTTAGTAACAATGTAAAACTAATTTCTCATAAAATACATGGCTAAAATAAACAGATTTGCTAAAACAACTGAGTTTAAGCTATAGTTGCTTTTCAAATAAGTCTTTGAAATGATACATTACAGTTAAAAGTATTATTCATAGGAAAAAAAAAAAAGTTGTCATTTAAAAGATAGACGGTGAGAAACCATAGAACAATTAACTTTGAAAAGGTGGCCTGGTGGTCTAGGGGTAAGGTGTCAGACTTCTATGCTGGCGGCCGGGGTTCAATCCTCGGTCCCGGCAAAGATTTATCTGATTTCCAAACCCTTCCTTCACCTCTGACAAGACTTCTTGTGAATGTGGGGAATGCCAGGTCTCCGCCGTGGTTCGGATTCCACGTTAAACTGTAGGTCCTTCTTTCATCTCACAATCACCCTTCCATTACACATTAGCGTAAGTGCGTATAACCCGAATGGGTAGTAAGACGCGGTGCTAATAAACAATAAACTTTGAAAAGTGATTAAATGAAAAAAACTAAGAAATATAAGCCTAAAACATAAGAATTCAGTATAAACTAAAAGAAAAGTGGTGGTTGCATAGGATTTAAAGATACTTCACTTAAACATAATGTAAACTAAATATAATTCTTGTGAATGTGGGGAATGCCAGGCCTCCACCGTGGTTCGGATTCCACGTTAAACTGTAGGTCCTCCATTTCATCTCACAATCACCCTACCATTACACATTAGCGTAAGTGCGTATAACCCGAACGGTTAGTAAGATGCGGTGCTAATAATAATAAATATAATTATAAGTTAATGCATAAAATATGGAAAAGATATTATGTATTCAAGTTGATAAATATTGAGTACAAGCGAGCACTAACCAGCACTAACGTAGTACAAATGATGCGCGTTTTCAAAACAAGGTTATCTCTATTATTTCTTATACTAGGTGGCCAGGGAGATATCTCCCTAGCCACCCATAAGGAATCGTGAATAAGTGCTGTAAATTTACAGCACTAACGATGAAAATCGAGCACTAACCAGCACTAACGTAGCACAAACGATGGGCGTTTTCAAAAACCGGGTGGCTAAAAGTCGGGTGGCCAGGAAGACACACATAAGGTTCTGGCATAGAATAGAAGGCTGCATACAATAGTTTAGCCTTACACCCGTCCCTCTCCCTATCTTGCACGCTTCAGCTGTAAAGTGAATGTATACCATTGTATTTTCCTTGGAAAGTTACTCTTGGTTGGATTTTCATTGAGGACGCTTCTAGTCCAGTAAAATGTAAGATAATAAATTCCTTTTCAGCTATTCGTTCAAAATTAGCTTATGGCATGCTGATATTAAGCTTAATTCTTTTGGCTCAGAATTCTTGTTAGATACAAATATTCTAATTTAGTTAATATTTTCAATATTGATAAATATTCTAAATCAATTTTTTTAAATATTTATAAATTTAATAATGGACTTGTTGAACATCATTAATAAGTTTGGAAAATAATTGGATTGCTAACTAAATTAAAGTCTAAAGCTAGGAAAACTTAAGATTCGTATTATTGTTCTAATCATCTTATGCTTTGGCATAGAATGTAAATCAAGGTTAGAAAGATCCAGTTTGGGTTTCATATTGGCGAATATTGTTTCTAGTATAAAAATATTTAATATATGGAAATTTTCGTAACTATAATAATACATGATTGTATCAGTAAAATTAACTATGATTAATTTAAGTAATGATGCTATTCTAAATTTAATAGTTTTGGTCGAGTCTCTTTAAAGTATGCGTTATGATGTAGCCTATAAACTCTTTTACATAATAGGTTTTGTTTTCATAAAGTCAATTTTGATGAACAAATTATACACTTTGTCATTTCATTATTAGGATTTTGTACTTATGGCATAGAACATTAGCTATGTAAATGTGGAAATGCTATTGTAGTTTATTCTATCTAGTTCATCATATAGTATTGCCTGTTGCTATGTTAGGATCTATAATATTGCTATAGATCTAGCAGTACGTTTTATGAAAACAATAATTATTAAATTTGATATAATGTTTATATCATTCTAATATATACCCTTATATACCATTTTAAAAAGAATATTAGTCTACCAAATAAATATAAAAAACATTTTCTAATAGGACCTCTCTGTTATGCTACCTTTTTCACCTGATCAGCTACCGGTTTTATCTTTTATTGTTGACATATATTTACATATTCCATTTTTGGCAACTCGGGTGCTGCTTGATGGGATCCAGCTAGGAAAAATTATTATATATATATATATATATATATATATATATATATATGAGTATTGTTCAAAAGGTGTCATTCTACCATTTACTTATGTTTTTTGCTATTGTAATGTTGCACGTTCTTCCTTTGGTCCCTTGAAAACGAGGATGGGTGCAATTTATAATGTAAAATACAAGAGTATATCAATCGCTGCATTTGGGAAGACATAAATTAAATCCCTTTTATATAACTGTCGCAAAATCTCCTGTGAATTGGAAAAGAAACACTATCTTCAATCTGAAGTCCTCTGAGAAAAGAAAAGAGCTGTAATACTCCACTCTTCAAAACTGGTTGCAGATCCTTACAGTAATGGTTTACCAACTCATCAGCGCTTGATTTGAGCTCCTCGTCATTAATTGTTGTAGTTAAACTACAAAGAAACCTAAATGCTGTGGAAACTTCTTTGTAGGAATCATCTTTCTTCTCAAGTTCAATATGAGCTTATCAAAAAACACAGAAATGATGAAATTCTGAAACTATCACGAGATGTTACAATAGTGTAAAGTTCATCTCTTCCATCAGGATACCTTTTGGAACGTTTGGTATCTGTGTAAGTTGGTAACACATGCTTCCTTAGTTCTTTTTCTCTAATTTCCATTTCGTCAAAGTCACTTCTTAGATTGGAAACAAATATTTCCAAGGAATTCAGCAATTGAAGAGCAGTTCCTACATCGAGTCCAGTTTTTTTTGTAGACCCCACCAAATCTTTCCATAGTGTCATTCCAAAATACAGTCTGAAATGGAATCTTACGCTAAGCAAAGACTTATTGCTTGTAAGTATTGCTTGTATTATAGTAAGTTACACCATTATTTGATTTGAAATTTAGAATTGTCACTAATTGAATTTAATATATTTAGGGGGAAATGTGGTCCCTTGGAATGTGAGACCAGGGGCAATTGCTCTCTTTCCCCCCCACCCCTAGACACGGTCCTGCTTCCACACACAACCAAATAATTACTTCCTAAATTAAGTGTGCCATGGATCTTACTCACAGCCCAGGCTAATTACACAATTTTAAAGATAATGTAAGGGGATATTCTAAAGCCCTTGAAAGAAAGACTTTTGATATTGATATGTAATTGAAAAAAGATCTATAAAACAGAGTAAGAAAATTTGTTTGGCAAATTTAACCAAACTATACTCATTTCCACTGTTCGCGTTATAAACTAATTATTATTGATGCGCAAAGCAACCTCTACAGAGATTTCTTGTTATCACATTTTGAATTTATCCAAAAATACTTGACCACTTGTTGGATTTTGGTCAAAATAAAGAGATTGGGAAATGGTAATATTCTGTAGTCTGCCACACTTTTTCTAACTATAATATAGAAATGGGGTAGAAAAACAAAAACCAATGTTTCTCGTGAAGTGAGAGATAGAATTAATACTTAATAAAAATGTATTCCAAAACATCCTTAAAAACAAATGAGATTGAGCCCATAATACATAACTGCGACTACTAACTTAATAAAGAAATGATACATAAAAATGAAGAAACGATCCAAAACATGAATTTAATAAAATTACCGTGGTACTAGATGTATTTGGTCTAAAAAATAATTTAGATTACAATTTGAAACATTAAAACCTGTAGGTCAAGAGCAATATTCCCTAGAGAAACCGTTAAGTATCCCATATCCCAATGGTGAGAAGTACGGGAACTAGTTAGAAAAGGAGGAGTGTCACAATGAGAAGTACGGGAACTAGTTAGAAAAGGAGGAGTGTCACAATGAGAAGTACGGGAACTAGTTAGAAAAGGAGGAGTGTCACAATGAGAAGGACGGGAACTAGTTAGAAAAGGAGGAGTGTCACAATGAGAAGGACGGGAACTAGTTAGAAAAGGAGGAGTGTCACAATGAGAAGGACGGGAACTAGTTAGAAAAGGAGGAGTGTCACAATGAGAAGTACGGGAACTAGTTAGAAAAGGAGGAGTGTCACAATGAGAAGGACGGGAATTAGTTAGAAAAAGAGGAGTGTCACAATGAGAAGGACGGGAACTAGTTAGAAAAGGAGGAGTGTCACAATGAGAAGGACGGGAACTAGTTAGAAAAGGAGGAGTGTCACAATGAGAAGTACGGGAACTAGTTAAAAAAGGAGGAGTGTCACAATGAGAAGGACGGGAATTAGTTAGAAAAAGAGGAGTGTCACAATGAGAAGGACGGGAACTAGTTAGAAAAGGAGGAGTGTCACAATGAGAAGGACGGGAACTAGTTAGAAAAGGAGGAGTGTCACAATGAGAAGGACGGGAACTAGTTAGAAAAGGAGGAGTGTCACAATGAGAAGGACGGGAACTAGTTAGAAAAGGAGGAGTGTCACAATGAGAAGGACGGGAACTAGTTAGAAAAGGAGGAGTGTCACAATGAGAAGGACGGGAACTAGTTAGAAAAGGAGGAGTGTCACAATGAGAAGGACGGGAACTAGTTAGAAAAGGAGGAGTGTCACAATGAGAATGGTGGCATAGAATGACGTCAAGGCTGCAAAGTCACTGAGCTTCACCGAACGAACAACCGCAAAGGTTCGGGCTGGGTGGGAACATCAGTTAAGATCTCTCTAGAAGGTTCGGGCTGGGTGGGAACATCAGTTAAGATCTCTCTAGAAGGTTCGGGCTGGGTGGGAACATCAGTTAAGATCTCTCCAGAAGGTTCGGGCTGGGTGGGAACATCAGTTAAGATCTCTCTAGAAGGTTCGGGCTGGGTGGGAACATCAGTTAAGATCTCTCTAGAAGGTTCGGGCTGGGTGGGAACATCAGTTAAGATCTCTCTAGAAGGTTCGGGCTGGGTGGGAACATCAGTTAAGATCTCTCTAGAAGGTTCGGGCTGGGTGGGAACATCAGTTAAGATCTCTCTAGAAGGTTCGGGCTGGGTGGGAACATCAGTTAAGATCTCTCTAGAAGGTTCGGGCTGGGTGGGAACATCAGTTAAGATCTCTCTAGAAGGTTTGGGCTGGGTGGGAACATCAGTTAAGATCTCTCTAGAAGGTTCGGGCTGGGTGGGAACATCAGTTAAGATCTCTCTAGAAGGTTCGGGCTGGGTGGGAACATCAGTTAAGATCTCTCTAGAAGGTTCGGGCTGGGTGGGAACATCAGTTAAGATCTCTCTAGAAGGTTTGGGCTGGGTGGGAACATCAGTTAAGATCTCTCTAGAAGGTTCGGGCTGGGTGGGAACATCAGTTAAGATTTCTCTAGAAGGTTTGGGCTGGGTGGGAACATCAGTTAAGATCTCTCTAGAAGGTTCGGGCTGGGTGGGAACATCAGTTAAGATCTCTCTAGAAGGTTCGGGCTGGGTGGGAACATCAGTTAAGTTCTCTCTAGAAGGTTCGGGCTGGGTGGGAACATCAGTTAAGATCTCTCTAGAAGGTTAGGGCTGGGTGGGAACATCAGTTAAGATCTCTCTAGAAGGTTCGGGCTGGGTGGGAACATCAGTTAAGATCTCTCTAGAAGGTTTGGGCTGGGTGGGAACATCAGTTAAGATCTCTCTAGAAGGTTCGGGCTGGGTGGGAACATCAGTTAAGATTTCTCTAGAAGGTTTGGGCTGGGTGGGAACATCAGTTAAGATCTCTCTAGAAGGTTCGGGCTGGGTGGGAACATCAGTTAAGATCTCTCTAGAAGGTTTGGGCTGGGTGGGAACATCAGTTAAGATCTCTCTAGAAGGTTCGGGCTGGGTGGGAACATCAGTTAAGATCTCTCTAGAAGGTTAGGGCTGGGTGGGAACATCAGTTAAGATCTCTCTAGAAGGTTCGGGCTGGGTGGGAACATCAGTTAAGATCTCTCTAGAAGGTTCGGGCTGGGTGGGAACATCAGTTAAGATCTCTCTAGAAGGTTCGGGCTGGGTGGGAACATCAGTTAAGATCTCTCTAGAAGGTTTGGGCTGGGTGGGAACATCAGTTAAGATCTCTCTAGAAGGTTTGGGCTGGGTGGGAACATCAGTTAAGATCTCTCTAGAAGGTTCGGGCTGGGTGGGAACATCAGTTAAGATCTCTCTAGAAGGTTCGGGCTGGGTGGGAACATCAGTTAAGATCTCTCTAGAAGGTTTGGGCTGGGTGGGAACATCAGTTAAGATCTCTCTAGAAGGTTCGGGCTGGGTGGGAACATCAGTTAAGATCTCTCTAGAAGGTTCGGGCTGGGTGGGAACATCAGTTAAGATCTCTCTAGAAGGTTCGGGCTGGGTGGGAACATCAGTTAAGATCTCTCTAGAAGGTTTGGGCTGGTTGGGAACATCAGTTAAGATCTCTCTAGAAGGTTCGGGCTGGGTGGGAACATCAGTTAAGATCTCTCTAGAAGGTTCGGGCTGGGTGGGAACATCAGTTAAGATCTCTCTAGAAGGTTCGGGCTGGGTGGGAACATCAGTTAAGATCTCTCTAGAAGGTTCGGGCTGGGTGAGAACATCAGTTAAGATCTCTCTAGAAGGTTCGGGCTGGGTGGGAACATCAGTTAAGATCTCTCTAGAAGGTTCGGGCTGGGTGGGAACATCAGTTAAGATCTCTCTAGAAGTTTCGGGCTGGGTGGGAACATCAGTTAAGATCTCTCTAGAAGGTTCGGGCTGGGTGGGAACATCAGTTAAGATCTCTCTAGAAGGTTCGGGCTGGGTGGGAACATCAGTTAAGATCTCTCTAGAAGGTTCGGGCTGGGTGGGAATATCAGTTAAGATCTCTCTAGAAGGTTCGGGCTGGGTGGGAACATCAGTTAAGATCTCTCTAGAAGGTTCGGGCTGGGTGGGAACATCAGTTAAGATCTCTCTAGAAGGTTTGGGCTGGGTGGGAACATCAGTTAAGATCTCTCTAGAAGGTTCGGGCTGGGTGGGAACATCAGTTAAGATCTCTCTAGAAGGTTCGGGCTGGGTGGGAACATCAGTTAAGATCTCTCTAGAAGGTTCGGGCTGGGTGGGAACATCAGTTAAGATCTCTCTAGAAGGTTCGGGCTGGGTGGGAACATCAGTTAAGATCTCTCTAGAAGGTTCGGGCTGGGTGGGAACATCAGTTAAGATCTCTCTAGAAGGTTAGGGCTGGGTGGGAACATCAGTTAAGATCTCTCTAGAAGGTTTGGGCTGGGTGGGAACATCAGTTAAGATCTCTCTAGAAGGTTTGGGCTGGGTGGGAACATCAGTTAAGATCTCTCTAGAAGGTTTGGGCTGGGTGGGAACATCAGTTAAGATCTCTCTAGAAGGTTTGGGCTGGGTGGGAACATCAGTTAAGATCTTTCCAGAAGGTTCGGGCTGGGTGGGAACATCAGTTAAGATCTCTCTAGAAGGTTCGGGCTGGATGGGAACATCAGTTAAGATCTTTTGAGATGGCTTGTAGCGCTAGTTTAAAACGTACGAGATAGAAAATTACTGAGTCGTACCTGAGCGCATGGTTAGTCGAGACTAGAATAACCTAGCTATAATGAGTACTCGCAGTATGCCATTGTGGGGTATGACGTCAGAGTCTACAATGTATTCTTATGGAGAAAATGGAATTTAAAGGAATTAATAAGGTCCATTTGTACTATTAAATAAATTATAAATCAACCATTTATGAAATCAGAATAGTTTTAACTTCACAAAAAATAAGAGGAAAGTTTTGTAAAATTGTACAACTCTTAGTAATCTCTGATAAAAAATCGTAAGCTTTGGCGGGAATTCAAATTAAAGAAACCTTAAAAACTAACGTTTAGTCAATATGAAGTGACAATTTATATTATCTAAACATTAGCTATTATTAGATATATTATTTACTAATATGATATTAGTTATATATATATATATAATATATTTAAATATATAACTATATGTTAAATATATATATACCTAAATTTTATATATACCAATATTATATATATTATATACCAATATTATATATATATATATATATATAGGATAGATATACCTATATTATGTGTATAACATATATTTACTTATATTATGTATATACAATATAATAAATATTTTATGATATAATTGTATTTATATTATATAATTTTTTATGATAAAATTATATATATTATATAATTTTTAATAACATTGATAGCTTTTATTTTTTATTAAAAATAAGCACACTTGAAACATTATGAAAAAATATCTGTTTCAGTGGCCGCATGGTCTCAGGCATCACTCTCGCTATAAACTAGAATGTCGATGACATGAAGATTTGGGTTGAGTTAGAATCCTAGTTGGGTGTACTGAGGGTAGTTTTCCACTCTCTCCACGCAAATGCGGGTACACTTACTCTAAATTAATTTTTCTTCATCCCTAACTCATTACCCTAATTAGTACATGTGTGTATAACCTTAACAGGTGGTAAGATGTGGTGTTAAGTATATTTTTGCTTATTAATTAAATCTAAAGATTTATTATATTATTTTGGTCCACTCATTATTCACAGAGTAGCTTAATTTGTTACGAAATATTTAGAAAACCAGTTAGAATTTGATGAAGCATCAAAGAAAAATAGCTCATGAAAAATTAAAAGATAAATATAAAATAACACATAAATAAATAAAATTAAGTTTCAGATCAACATTATCATAAAGTTAAGCTTTGAAGTAAACAAAGCAAAAGCCAGTACACCTTCAAAATGGCGGCCAAACTTCTTTTTTCTTTCTTGTTTGTTTGGATATTATCACCGCCATAAGACGGAACGGCTAGCGAGTACTCTTCTAGGAACGCATCGAGGTTACTCTAGTCGAGACTAGTCATCCAACCGTAAAGTGAGCAATGGGTAGCCGCGGCAGTATACTGTTTACAGTGCCATGGGGAAAGATGACCACCCAGTAGACGTGGGAGTAAGGATGTTCAGGTGCGTGTGGATAGTCAAATATTTAAGAGTTACTAATTCTACAACTCTTATGGTTAAAACTTGATAAAATGGGCAACCTAATTCAGAATCCGGTTATAAATGAGTCAGACATCGCTTTCCCCAACTATGTAACACAATACACCCTTTTCATGAATTTGATTTGTCTATTTCTAAACTCTCTTGTATTTGAAATGATTTATGTTCAGTCGTTTCTAATTATTATCATATTTTTACACATGACTAAAGTAACTTAAGAGATTCTATTTGATGACATTATATATATATATATATATATATATATATATATATATATATATATATATATATATATACTGCATGTATACATATAATGCATGTATGATCCAAATAGTTTGACTATGTTGTTTTTATGGATTCTAAAGAAATAAAATACATAAATTCATATTATTTTTAGTAGGAATGTACTGTTTGAATGAGGATATTGATCTTAGAAAAGAGCATTAGCATTTCCCTAGAAAAAATACAAAAAAAATACAAAGTGGTAACCTCTTTTTACATAACTACGTAAGTCAAAGTCATTCGTTCAATAAATTTAAAGTCAAATTAAATTGTAATAAAATAATCTATCTATGCTACTAAAGATAACATTTTAATCACGATTAAATTTGCTTTCGGGTTGATGATAAATTAGTTACCTCCTATGAGCATTGTGCATATGCTAAATATCTTCTCATAATTAGTGTTAGCAGAAACGTTGCCGAATCCAACACTGGTGAGACTGGAGCATGTGAAGTAGAGGGCTGTCAGGTAGGACTCTGAGTGAGAAACGTTCTCAACCGGGACCTTTAGTCTGTCAGCCATTGTATGGATCCACCCTGAAAACACACAAAGAAAAACATCAGGACAACATGAACTTTGAAATAATATTATGTTAATACCCACATACCCAATCTCACCGTTCCCTAACGGAGTAGGCAGGACAATGTGCATATAGCTACAATAAACAACAACTCCGTATTTAATCCATTATCACTCACTTTGCCACTCTTGCATATCCCCTTTCCTTCAACAACATCCTTACACCGAGTCATACATGCTCTTTTATATCCTATAACTCTTAATGTTTCTCTTTTTCACACGTTCTTCTACAACATTTAGCCACGTTTTACATTGCCTACCCCTTCCTTTTGATCAACACACTCTACCTTCATATATTTGCTTAGTAATTCGACCCACACTCACTATCTCAACATTCCCAAAACAACATTAGACAATTATTTCACGTTGACCTCTTGGATCCCTCTAAAACCACACCCTTTCAGCATCCAATCATTACTGACTCTGTCCATACTTGTTTTTACATATACATTTCTTATATATCTTATTGCAACTGTTTTCATCTGGCTCTTATATTTCTCTTTACAAGTTATTCTGTTAATAACAATCTAAATTTGACCTAAAACACAACGGATAACCCCAAGCTTTCAGAAATTGCTTAAATCAACTAAAACAGCAGTCTTCAAACTTTTCAGGGTCCAGGGAGCAAGGTTTCTGTCTCTTTTTGGCTTGTGGGCCCCAACATTGAGCTAACAATATTAGGATTGAAAACGTGATATATTACTTTTCTTTTAGCGACCGGAGTGTTTCAGCAGTGATGAACAAACACGAACACTCCCGACTATGTCCGAACACTCCCGAAATAGTACTCTCGCCCTTGTATACTAGAAATGACATTTTCTGTTTCAAGGTAAATTTGTATACAAAATTAATTTTCTCTTCACGTATAAAGCAAAATTAGTTTATAAAATAGCTTAAATTATTTAATTATTTAAAATATAAATCTTTATTTGTCACTTTTATTCTTTATATAATTTTATGTTTTCATGGGCTGGTGGGATGCAACGCCCACGGGCCTTGGATTGAAGAACCCTGAAGACAAAGACAACTTATCCCATGCATCGTGCACAGTATTAATATTCTTATGATACTAATTTTGGGGACTACAAATGCATTCATCATTCGTGTAAAATTAAAATTAATCAACTATAAAATCCGTTCATACAAATATTCAACAAAGGAAATAGAATAAACTAGATTTACACGTCTGCCTAAAACAGAGAACAAAGTCTGTTTGAGGGTGCAACAGCTCACGAGCTGTATGTTGATCCATGATTCAATGCAACGGAAACTTAAACAGCTGATTATCAACATATCTTGTTTTATAGTGGATACACATATCTTTTAGATCACTGTCCTGATGCATTACTTCAAATTATAACTCTGTGTCGTGGCCACAACAGCCAACGAAGATGTCTGCTAGATCCTGGCTGTCAAATTCTCATGCGCAATCATTTGATGTGGTTGAAGTTTAGATTTAGTTGGTCCTCCCGTGTCGAAGATTTCAGACAGAGCGTACGAAATAAAGATTAGTTTAACAGCTCGCACCGATACGGTGGAAATACTGTGATTGGCTTAGAGCTCATCACATGACTACGTTTCTGTTCTGCGCTTGTATTTCGACAATCGTGGGAATACACTGCAGTACAATGAAGATTTAACATTGGGTGAGCATTAAGATTGAGCTGATATCCGAAGACAAAAATAAGGAACATTTAATTTCTGTGGTTATTTGTCAATTCACGTTTACTCTTTTAATTTGATCTTTACCACTGCCCATGGAAAAATATCAAACATTTGTTTTTCTCAGCATCAACATGAAGGATCATCTGGTAATGAATAAACAAAAAGTGATTTTGATGCGGTAGTTTCTACAAACGTTTTCTCAGCAGCGTGTCTGTGTGGATGACGTCATAGTAGTATTAGATATGGTAGCCGAGGCCACATACAAGTGTACATTTACAAGTCATCAACACTCATTAAATAGAAAACGTTAAATCATTAAATCTAGTTCATCTCGGGGAAAACTGATTTTGAGATTGGGTCTTTTCGAGGAATGAGAAGATACACAAGTTTTTTTTTAAACAACTGCAAGGAGGAAGAAATATTATTGAGAGATATTTGTCACTTTGGACCCAGATGGTTTCATTATTGTTAAACTGCATCAGCGTCTAGAATACAATCCACACATACAATGGTTCTAATTTACAATATTACCTTAATTAGTAGAATACTTTTATAATTACATTTGATTAGTTATAAGTTTGTGCTACAGGTGTTTATTAAAGCAAGTCTCATAAATGTACTCGAATTATTATTATTAGCTCCACGTCTTATTATACTAAATACAAGTCTCAATGTAATTCGACCATCAATATTTTATTGCGTAATTTTAACAAGTTAGTGTATAGCTATAATCTATAAATAGTATCACCTCTGACAAGACATTTTGTGAATGTGAGGAATGCCAGGCCTCCACCGTGGTTCGGATTCCACGTTAAACTGTAGGTCCTTCATTTCAACTCACAATCACCCTACCATTACATATTAGCGTAAGTGCGTATAACCCAAACGGGTAGTAAGACGCGGTGATAATAATAATAATATAAATAGTGATTCAATGTTATCAAATTATTACAGTTCACGATTTATAATAATTTCCAGACAAAAACCGTTTGCTATACGCGATCGCACCCATAGTTGAACATATTAAAACATGTTTATAGTTAAACTTATACACTAGTACTTATATTCAAACATACTCAATCGCACTTAGAGATAAACACACTCGACATTGCATGGTGTTAAACATATTCAACCATGCCTTGAAATGAAAATAATATAATATTAGAACCGTGTCTTACTACCCGTTCGGGTTATACGCTTTAAAAAGGTCGAATTAGAGGAAGTGAACCCGTATTTGCGTGGAGGGAGAGTGGAAAACCATTTGGGGAAAACCACCCCAGTTCACCCGACCGAGATTCGAACCTCGATCTCCTCGTCCTCAGCAGTCGAGCTCAACACGAATAGCGCGTTAGCCAACTACTCCACCGAGGCGGGTAAATGAAAATACTCAATCAGATTTGAAGTATCGACCTAGAGCCGTTCAAATCCTGGGCTCCATAGCTGAAGTTTGACTGCAAATCGCAAGGAGGAAAGAGGATCAGGAGGGAGGGATTTCCTTTTGTGTACTACAGTCAAATCTAAAAATATCAGCCTTTTTAAATATATGTTTTTTGTTAGTAGGAAATAGTGTACCATTGTGTCCTATGGGCACACCAACATTATCAATACCGATGACCGATGGAATTCTAATAATATGGTCTATTTGGTCATTTTTTTAGAGAGAAAAAAACAACAAATTTTATATTATAAATCTGTTTTCCTAATGTGATTCTCTTATGCATTCCAGTAATAAATATATTTCAAGTATTCTCTTAGTAAAAATTAAGATTTAAATAATACATGATATTACTTAAAAGTAGTTTTGAAGTGTTTTTTTCACTATGTTTCATACTAAGCCTACTATTAGCATATTACTAAGAAGATATGAAAATTGAATTAGTTTTTATTTTAGTTTATTTAGTAATAACTGAATATTCACTAATACATTATATTACATTATGTTTTATTTTTTATGTTTGACCATTTTTAGAGTGTTTTTAATTTGGAGTGCATTTCCACGCACCATTCGTAACATTAATATATTTATGATATTCTTACTGAAACAAATTTCCAGAGACACATTAGGATCCGCCTCCATCGCTAATTTATGAAAGTCTTTTTTCTTATCATCACATGCTTTCATTAATTTTTAGAAGCTTTATATTTTCGTCCCAGTGATGTTTTGAAAAATGCTATACTTTTATTTACAATTATTTTTAATGTAAATACGTCTACATTAATATATTATTTACATTACTTAAAAAAATGGGTTTACAAATTTCATCAAACACTTCCTAAAATGCATTAGTTTTTCTAATTTTTAGATGAAGCTACATCATTTTATGACTGTCCATACAGAGTACATTATAATATCAAAACAAAACTCTGGAGAGTTCTGTAAAAAGCTTAACATGTAAAAAGTTAATGGAAGCCTGGTTTTACGGAGTAAATTTACATCTGAATGAATTATATGATATTTTTTTTCCTTTTTTTCGAGAAAGATATATATTTCCAAACTGGTATTTTAGTCTAGCATGCGGTGCTATCGTTGGGAGAGTGGGTGAGTAATATGTGTAGATTTTATCTATTAGAAGGTTTAAGCACTTACGCTGGAATTTTTTAAAGTTACTTTTTCTATTGTAGACCAGGATTAGTAAGTAACTATTACATTTTTCTTTTATCTTAGCACTACGTATTACTACCAGTTCAGGTTATACACCTAAGTAGTAATTATACTAATGTGTTAAGAATTCGGATGGTTAATTTAGAGGAAGTGTATCAACATTTGCGTGGAGGGAGAGTGGGAGACCATTTAGGAATACTACCTTCAGTATATCCAAACGAGATTGAAACTATATTTGCCCATCTTCGGCATTCTAGTATATTGCAAGAGTTGCACCTTATACAATACGGCCATTGAGCTGGGTTTTCCTTTATTAACGTGCTAGCAGACATGATTTTCGGTGGCCGAATGTTATAAGGTGTCACTCTCGTAATAAACTAGACTGCGGCTGACGGGGAGCTTGGGGTTTGAATCTTGGTCGAATGTACTGAGGTCGGTTTTACCTAGTTAGTTTTCTACCCTCCTTCCACGCGAATATGGATACATTTCCTCTAAATTAAACCTTAACTCATTCCTAACACATTAGTGTAAGTTACATATTTGCATACAACCCGGACGGTTAGCAAGACGCGGTGATAATAAAAAGTGAAAGGCGAAAGCTGATAGATAACTCTCAGAACCACTCATGACTTGCAACAAAATGATAACATTGTTGTGTAAAGAGGCTACGATTGAACAAATTTTAGTAGGTAGAAAATAACAAAGGGAGATAACTAGAGTCGAGATAATTCAATAGTGATAATAAGTTGGTGAACTCCACAGTAAGAAAACTGAAAGCACTCAGTGATGAGGTGTTCCTTAAATAACACGATAAGTTTGATTTACCTGTATGACGATAACATATTTTTAAATTAAATTAAATTTTATTTAGGATGCAAATGAAAATTATTTAAACTAGTTAAAGATTGCAGTCATGTAGTATCTAAAGGTAAATCTTCAGGTCTTACAGTAGAATATTTAAATAAATCCAGATTACACATCATCATCATTATCGTAGACTGTTTCCAGCATGAAGCTGGGTCAGTTTGGTAAAATGCCTCTATCTTTCTATATCCTTCCTCTTTTAATTTCTTCCATTATTCTCCTATCACTCGCAAACTTTTTGCTATCTGCTCTTCCTATCTTTCTTGGTTTCCCTTGCATATTTTCCCCCACATACTCCATTCTTTATTATTTTATTTGGAATCCTCTCCTTCTCCATCCTCATTACATGTCCATTCCATCTCAGTCTTGCTTCCTCTACTCTCTCATGTACTCCAACATCCTCATTAAATGCTCATACCATCTCAGTCTTGCTTCCTCTACTATCTCATCTACTCCAACATCCTCATTACATGTCCATACCACCTCAGTCTTGTTTCCTCTACTATCTCATGTACTCCTGTATTTCCACTCTTCCCCAGATAACTTCATTCCTAATCTTGTTTCTCCTTGTGACAGTTAACATGCTCCTCACAAACTTCATTCCCATGGCCTTCACTTTTCTGGTCTCTCTTAAACTCATTGTCCATGTTTCTGCTTCATGTGTGACAATGAGTAAAAAGTAGTCTATGTACAACACTTTATCACACTTCAAAGGCACTTATACTCTCCATAACAAGTCCGCTATTTATGAAAGGAGCTGATTGCCAATATCTATAGAATTACTCACATTAACTCCCAATTTCTCGAAAAAACTAATTTTTAAAATCCTGAACAGCGAAAACTGACGCCACACTAGCGGCTTGCGAGATAATTGTTCATACCAGCTAAACACTGTGCTAGGCAGGGCTCTACTTGTGAGATAATTGTTCATACCAGCTAAACACTGTGCTAGACAGGGCTCTACTTGTGAGATAATTGTTCATACCAGCTAAACACTGTGCTAGGCAGGGCTCTACTTGTGAGATAATTGTTAATACCAGCTAAACACTGTGCTAGACAGAGCTCTACTTGTGAGATAATTGTTCATACCAGCTAAACACTGTGCTAGACAGAGCTCTACTTGAAAGATAATTGTTCATACCAGCTAAACACTGTGCTAGACAGGGCTCTACTTGTGAGATAATTGTTCATACCAGCTAAACACTGTGCTAGACAGAGCTCTACTTCTGAGATAATTATTCATACCAGCTAAACACTGTGCTAGACAGGGCTCTACTTGTGAGATAATTGTTCATACCAGCTAAACACTGTGCTAGACAGGGCTCTACTTGTGAGATAATTGTTCATACCAGCTAAACACTGTGCTAGACAGAGCTCTACTTGTGAGATAATTGTTCATACCAGCTAAACACTGTGCTAGACAGGGCTCTACTTGTGAGATAATTGTTCATACCAGCTAAACACTGTGCTAGACAGGGCTCTACTTGTGAGATAATTGTTCATACCAGCTAAACACTGTGCTAGACAGGGCTCTACTTGTGAGATAATTGTTCATACCAGCTAAACACTGTGCTAGACAGGGCTCTACTTGTGAGATAATTGTTCATACCAGCTAAACACTGTGCTAGACAGGGCTCTACTTGTGAGATAATTGTTCATACCAGCTAAACACTGTGCTAGACAGGGCTCTACTTGTGAGATAATTGTTCATACCAGCTAAACACTGTGCTAGACAGAGCTCTACTTGTGAGATAATTGTTCATACCAGCTAACACTGTGCTAGACAGGGCTCTACTTGTGAGATAATTGTTCATACCAGCTAAACACTGTGCTAGACAGGGCTCTACTTGTGAGATAATTGTTCATACCAGCTAAACACTGTGCTAGACAGGGCTCTACTTGTGAGATAATTGTTCATACCAGCTAAACACTGTGCTAGACAGGGCTCTACTTGTGAGATAATTGTTCATACCAGCTAAACACTGTGCTAGACAGAGCTCTACTTCTGAGATAATTATTCATACCAGCTAAACACGGTGCTAGACAGGCTCTACTTGTGAGATAATTGTTCATACCAGCTAAACACTGTGCTAGACAGGGCTCTACTTGTGAGATAATTGTTCATACCAGCTAAACACTGTGTGCTAGACAGGGCTCTACTTGTGAGATAATTGTTCATACCAGCTAAACACTGTGCTAGACAGGGCTCTACTTGTGAGATAATTGTTCATACCAGCTAAACACTGTGCTAGACAGGGCTCTACTTGTGAGATAATTGTTCATACAAGCTAAACACTGTGCTAGACAGGGCTCTACTTGTGAGATAATTGATCATACCAGCTAAACACTGTGTTAGACAGGCTCTACTTGTGAGATAATTGTTCATACAAGCTAAACACTGTGCTAGACAGGGCTCTACTTGTGAGATAATTGTTCATACCAGCTAAACACTGTGTTAGACAGGGCTCTACTTGTGAGATAATTGTTCATACAAGCTAAACACTGTGCTAGACAGGGCTCTACTTGTGAGATAATTGTTCATACCAGCTAAACACTGTGCTAGACAGGGCTCTACTTGTGAGATAATTGTTCATACAAGCTAAACACTGTGCTAGACAGGGCTCTACTTGTGAGATAATTGTTCATACCAGCTAAACACTGTGCTAGACAGAGCTCTACTTGTGAGATAATTGTTCATACCAGCTAAACACTGTTCTAGACAGGGCTCTACTTGTGAGATAATTGTTCATACCAGCTAAACACTGTGCTAGACAGGGCTCTACTTGTGAGATAATTGTTCATACCAGCTAAACACTGTGCTAGACAGGGCTCTACTTGTGAGATAATTGTTCATACCAGCTAAACACTGTGCTAGACAGGGCTCTACTTGCGAGATAATTGTTCATACCAGCTAAACACTGTGCTAGACAAGGCTCTACTTGTGAGATAATTGTTCATACCAGCTAAACACTGTGATAGACAGGGCTCTACTTGTGAGATAATTGTTCATACCAGCTAAACACTGTGCTAGACAGGGCTCTACTGGCGAGCTAATTGCTCATGCCAGCTAAACACTGTGCTAGACAGGGCTCTACTTGTGAGATAATTGTTCATACCAGCTAAACACTGTGCTAGACAGGGCTCTACTTGTGAGATAATTGTTCATACAAGCTAAACACTGTGATAGACAGGGCTCTACTTGTGAGATAATTGTTCATACCAGCTAAACACTGTGCTAGACAGGGCTCTACTTGTGAGATATATGTTCATACCAGCTAAACACTGTGCTAGACAGGGCTCTACTTGTGAGATAATTGTTCATACAAGCTAAACACTGTGCTAGACAGGGCTCTACTTGTGAGATAATTGTTCATACCAGCTAAACACTGTGCTAGACAGGGCTCTACTTGTGAGATAATTGTTCATACCAGCTAAACACTGTGCTAGACAGGGCTCTACTTGTGAGATAATTGTTCATACCAGCTAAACACTGTGCTAGACAGGGCTCTACTTGTGAGATAATTGTTCATACCAGCTAAACACTGTGCTAGACAGGGCTCTACTTGTGAGATAATTATTCATACCAGCTAAACACTGTGCTAGACAGGGCTCTACTTGTGAGATAATTGTTCATACCAGCTAAACACTGTGCTAGACAGGGCTCTACTTGTGAGATAATTGTTCATACCAGCTAAACACTGTGCTAGACAGGGCTCTACTTGTGAGATAATGTGTTCATACCAGCTAAACACTGTGCTAGACAGGGCTCTACTTGTGAGATAATTATTCATACCAGCTAAACACTGTGCTAGACAGGCTCTACTTGTGAGATAATTGTTCATACCAGCTAAACACTGTGCAAGACAGGGCTCTACTTGTGAGATAATTGTTCATACCAGCTAAACACTGTGCTAGACAGGGCTCTACTTGTGAGATAATTGTTCATACCAGCTAAACACTGTGCTAGACAGGGCTCTACTTGTGAGATAATTGTTCATACCAGCTAAACACTGTGCTAGACAGGGCTCTACTTGTGAGATAATTGTTCATACCAGCTAAACACTGTGCTAGACAGGGCTCTACTTGTGAGATAATTGTTCATACCAGCTAAACACTGTGCTAGACAGGGCTCTACTTGTGAGATAATTGTTCATACCAGCTAAACACTGTGCTAGACAGGGCTC
This sequence comes from Timema cristinae, assembly GCA_039000515.1. NCBI lineage: Eukaryota > Metazoa > Arthropoda > Insecta > Phasmatodea > Timematidae > Timema > Timema cristinae. Next base: position 73,461,427 of record JBCFYV010000001.1, on the reverse strand, counting down.
TACTTGTGAGATAATTGTTCATACCAGCTAAACACTGTGCTAGACAGGGCTCTACTTGTGAGATAATTGTTCATACCAGCTAAACACTGTGCTAGACAGGGCTCTACTTGTGAGATAATTGTTCATACCAGCTAAACACTGTGCTAGACAGGGCTCTACTTGCGAGATAATTGTTCATACCAGCTAAACACTGTGCTAGACAGGGCTCTACTTGTGAGATAATTGTTCATACCAGCTAAACACTGTGATAGACAGGGCTCTACTTGTGAGATAATTGTTCATACCAGCTAAACACTGTGCTAGACAGGGCTCTACTGGCGAGATAATTGTTCATGCCAGCTAAACACTGTGCTAGACAGGGCTCTACTTGTGAGATAATTGTTCATACAAGCTAAACACTGTGTTAGACAGGGCTCTACTTGTGAGATAATTGTTCATACCAGCTAAACACTGTGATAGACAGGGCTCTACTTGTGAGATAATTGTTCATACCAGCTAAACACTGTGCTAGACAGGGCTCTACTTGTGAGATAATTGTTCATACCAGCTAAACACTGTGCTAGACAGGGCTCTACTTGCGAGATAATTGTTCATACCAGCTAAACACTGTGATAGACAGGGCTCTACTTGTGAGATAATTGTTCATACCAGCTAAACACTGTGCTAGACAGGGCTCTACTGGCGAGTAAAGCAAGTTCAAACAAGATGTACACAACACTTGCAACCGTCTGATAATGATGTTGATGAAATAAACCACCCATTGTACAAAATATATACTTTAAAAAGTAAAAATATGTTTGCTTTAGAAAATTCATGCAATCTTTTGATATACGGTAATTATTTGTTTATGAGAAATAGCCATAATATAACATACTTTTCTCAAATTCAACAAAATGCTAACTTGGGTGAGTTGGCATCGTGACTTGCTCATAATCTAGAGCTTTCATTTTCGGATTGAAGCTCCTTTAATATATTTTATTTTTTTCAAAAAGATGAAAAAAATAGTCTTTCATTTTAAATTGTATTAATAAATATATAATTTGTTTTAAATATGTTTATAAAAATTTACAGAGTATTTGGTAAACTAGCCCAATAGTCTCTTTTAATAATAATTAAACAAGTTAAATTGAAAACATTTGACTACATTTTCTTTTTAATGTTCTATGTAGGTGATTATTGGGTTTTATTACAGTTAAATACATGTTTAAAAATAAGGCTAACAAAGCTAATTATTATTTGCATAGTGAAAACACCTTTATTTCATATCGATATTTTAAGAATAGTGGCAAAATTAGAATAGTGTCATAACAAATTCGAATTGATAAATGATTTCTTACTCAGAAAAAAAAATGTTAAAATTGAGCTTGGATAGATATCGTGAGCTCCAGCGTTAAAGATACGAAATGATATAAATTAACTATTACAATTTAAGACGTTTAACTGATAATTCTCCAATCTGTGCAAACCTTGAAATAATAAATTTGGTAGCAAAATATTAAATATGGTTTCCTTATAAAGCCAAACACATAGTTTTACATGATGCACCCAATACAACGATAGTGTTTACTTTAATCTGCGTATCTTGTACAATGTCACGCTTGTATCCTATCAGCTCAATCATTTGAAACATCATATATTCTACAATGTTGTCAGATTGGAAACTTAGTCTTTAGAGTAACAATCCCTTATCACATCTACAGAATAACTCCCTCTGCTACTCGCTTATTACTCTTCAAAAGTATGCTTAAACAAGTATATATTGAGTTTATATAAACATAATAAATATATGTGATGTAAATTATTCATAGAGCAAACAAAATAAAGACTGTGACATTTTTTGCTAGAAGAAAGGAGTCTAAAGTCAAAGCACCACGAGGGATGAACTGACGCGACGCCAGGGGAAAGAGCCTAATTCAAGGGGCGTCGAAGCGGGTTCGAGTTTGTTGAATTGCTACGTGAGCTCATTTGAAGGTGATTTAATGTGTATAAAGAAAATATTATTTTCTTCTAAATAACTACTATGATATTGAAAAAAAATGGTTGCCAATTCATTGGCACTTTGGTTCCTCAAAGAGAAATTTAATATTTCAATTAATTAGAATTTAAAATGTAAACAACTATATGAAGGTGAGGCTGAATGATGGAGAGACCAGCAGCTAGAGATAGGAAGAGGAGTGAGACAGGGATATTGTTTGTCACCCTCTCTGTCCAACTTGTATGGAGAGAGTGACTAGTCAGGGATACCCTAGAGGGGCGTGGGAATTTCAGGATAGGAGGACGCGTCAGCAACACAATAAAATATGTAGATGATATAGCTTTGCTGGCCAAAAATAAAGAGGAGTTGCAGGAAACGATGGACCGGCTAGTGGAGATAGGGAGAAGATACGGCATGGAGATCAACAGTGGAAAGTTAAAAGTGATGGCGATTTAAAAAAAATGAAAAACAGCTGGAAATCAAAAATTGAAAAACATGAGTTGGAAAATATAGAATAGTTCAAAATCAATTTTTTTTCGCGATCAAAATGGTTCCAACACATGAATCAACTAGGTTAACTAGCGTAACCTATTTGAGTCCTAGTTGTTGTTTTACAAATGGTCGTAATAGCTATCTAATTAGTGGAAAAGAAATGTTCATAAGTTTTATTTTGCATCGTAAAATTAATTATTCACTAACTCAATCACTGTGAGGGCTCTGGGTGGCCGCCCAATTCGCTTTATGTTATATTATCCTCCTCACATATGCTCTTCAATATTATGCTCCTCGACCTCATTACAACCTCTCTTTCCACTCCATCCTCTTCAATCTCATGCTCCTCGGCCTCATTACAATCCCTCTTTCCACTCCATCCTCTTCAATCTCATGCTCCTCGGCCTCATTACAACCTCTCTTTCCACTCCATCCTCTTCAATCTCATGCTCCTCGGCCTCATTACAACCTCTCTTTCCACTCCATCCTCTTCAATCTTATGCTCCTCGGCCTCATTACAATCTCTCTTTCCACTCCATCCTCTTCAATCTCATGCTCCTCGGCCTCATTACAATCTCTCTTTCCACTCCATCCTCTTCAATCTCATGCTCCTCGGCCTCATTACAACCTCTCTTTCCACTCCATCCTCTTCAATCTCATGCTCCTCGGCCTCATTACAACCTCTCTTTCCACTCCATCCTCTTCAATCTTATGCTCCTCGACCTCATTACAACCTCTCTTTCCACTCCATCCTCTTCAATCTCATGCTCCTCGACCTCATTACAACCTCTCTTTCCACTCCATCCTCTTTAATCTCATGCTCCTCGACCTCATTACAACCTCTCTTTCCACTCCATCCTCTTCAATCTTATGCTCCTCGACCTCATTACAACCTCTCTTTCCACTCCATCCTCTTCAATCTCATGCTCCTCGGCCTCATTACAACCTCTCTTTCCACTCCATTCTCTTCAATCTCATGCTCCTCGACCTCATTACAACCTCTCTTTCCACTCCATCCTCTTTAATCTCATGCTCCTCGACCTCATTACAACCTCTCTTTCCACTCCATCCTCTTCAATCTTATGCTCCTCGACCTCATTACAACCTCTCTTTCCACTCCATCCTCTTCAATCTCATGCTCCTCGGCCTAATTACAACCTCTCTTTCCACTCCATCCTCTTCAATCTTATGCTCCTCGACCTCATTACAACCTCTCTTTCCACTCCATCCTCTTCAATCTCATGCTCCTCGACCTCATTACAACCTCTCTTTCCACTCCATCCTCTTCAATCTTATGCTCCTCGACCTCATTACAACCTCTCTTTCCACTCCATCCTCTTCAATCTTATGCTCCTCGACCTCATTACAACCTCTCTTTCCACTCCATCCTCTTCAATCGCCATCAGAACTTTGTTTATATTCATACTATCATATGCCTTCTCCACATACATAAACACCTTTACTAGGTCCTTCCTTCTATCAACAGTCGTATAGCGATGGTAAAGTCTATTGTTGACCTTTGTTCCTCTTTCCACCTTCCTTTCATTTTATTTATTATTCTCATTTCCAGTGTCTTCTCATATATATATATTTGTATACAGTGGTGCATCATACACACACATAACCTAACATCATCTTATAAATAATTTGATAAGCCCGTTTCCGGTAATAGAAACTACGAGGAAGTGACTGAACAGATTTCGACAAACGACCAGTCATTTAAATGGTTATCAGTCCAGGATGTCGGTAAGAATAGCAGTTTTCCACAAAAACCCCATTTTCACAGATAATATTAAGTTTTCCATTCTTTGTTTGATCACCATGGAAACCGGCTGTAAATCTCTAACAAAATAACAATTATCTTTGTATGCAAGTCATAACACATCTAAATTGGAATGCCTAAACTGGGGAAACATTTATTTTTTATTGGAATGGTCTTATCGTTAATTCGCATTTAAATGAATACTGTTGAGCATAACTCGAAAATTAAAAGGTTATGTTGTTAACTTCGTGAACATGTTGTCTACTCTTTGTTTCGCGCGAGATAAAATTATGTTTGAACATGTTAAGATATGTATTATAAGCTCAAAAACGATCAAATGATGTTTAAGTATGTTTAGGTATTTTAATAATGTATAAAAATAGCCATTTTAACTCTCTAAGTATGAGTTTTGATGTTAATTTTTTTCAAATAATGGGTTGTGATGTTCATTTTGGCAAATAGTAACACAATACAAATACATAAGTTAGGCTATGATTTTATTTTACCGGTTAATTTTGAGGGTATGATATTTAAAAGTAATGTTTTGTGCACCCCATTTGTCTTTTTACATTCTTACAAATACAGTAAGTTCACTTATGTTTCCATGATTATATTTAATTTTGAGGCAATGATATTTGATAGTATTATACTTTTGAGTAGCACATCAATATTTTTGCATACTCTCTTTCTATTAGACTCTCTCACGCTCTCAATCATTCTCTCTTTCTATCAGACTCTCTCACGCTCTCACACTTTCTCCCCTTTCCACACATAAACGCACGCACGCACGCAAACACACACACACCCGCTCAATAAAACTCTGTATTTGATCATTCTCTATCACACACTCTATACCCTTCCATACACTCTTTAACACACAATTCCTCTCACATTATTTTATTATACTCACCCTTTCTTAAGCTCTTTCTCAAACGCTTTCTTTCTCAAACTCCCTCTATCTAAATTCTCTCTCTATCTCAAACTCACTCACTCGCTCACTCTCTTTCTCTCTCAAACCCGCTCTTTTAATTTATCTCCCTGACTATTTCTCTAACTCTCTCTCAATCTGATTTCTTTTCTCAAAACTAATCTCTCCCTCTCTAACTGCATCGTTGCTTCTCCTTTCACGTAAAAAAATAAATGATTGCTTTTATATAATTAAATAAGTTATCCCTGATGAAGAAAGAGAAGGCAAATTCATCACAGAAATATATAAGTTTAACAAATAAGTTTATTAAAAGATAAACAAAAAAATATAGAACTACATGTGAGTGTCAACGTTTAAATTCAATTAATTAATGATAACCATATTCAGTTATCGAGGTAGAAAATATTAGGTTAGACAAATAGGTGTTATTACTTTGTCCACAAGGAGCCGACAGTAGTTAGATAGAACATTTTGTTTGGTTAAATAACTCTAGAAATAGAGATATTACTTTAATCATCTGACATAACTCGGAAACAGTAAAAAAGGGAATTAAGTTTTAGGTAACATATAAAGGACAATCTAGCCAGGATAATACCAGACTAATACCTGAAAGGTGTAAGCATGAAAAATAGTGAAACAATTGAAAATAAAAACATAGCATCAAATTATATATTTTTAGAGTTACTAAGAAGAATATTATTTAAGCTAATTTGTATGTATTAACCCTAATGGAGAGTTACGAAAAATCTAAGAAAAATATCCTATAATAGGAGCTTTCATTTTACAAATAATAGATGGCTAACAATCAGGTATCTACACAGTAATTTACTATGGCCGGTCATTTCCTAATGAGTACTTAATAGTAATTAATAGTAAATTTATACATTTACCCATTACCAGATCATACAATAGCTAATACAAACTATCTTTGAACACTAGGATAAATATAGCGTCGAAAGGGGCCGAAAGAAAGCATTATCCTCTATCTATCTAGTAGTGCTCCCTCAGGTTTCGCACTGTAAATAGATACACAAACAAGGGTGTAATCGTGACTGCAACCAGTCACTGACCTACCTAGGTCCAGGAAGAAAATGTTAGATGATCTGATTGTTGTCATAAAGAGATTCTAAACGAGATCATACCGCTTAGGGTGTCATAAAAATATAACAATGTCTCAAGGACTTAGAAAAGGAAATCAAATTCACGGACTTAGTCTATTCAATCACCTGGGTCTATACATATGTAGAGCATAGAGCACTCATATTCAAACAATGCCTTATGGGCATAGGGAAATAATATTCAGACAATCTGATTAAAGAAACTATGTCTGATGGACATAGAGAAATATTGCTAGATCTTCTGACAATAATCCTTGTGTCTGATGGACATTGAAAATAACTCAGACACTCTAACACAATACACTATGTCTGGTGGACATAGAAAATAAAGACAGTCATTCTAATACATGAAACTATGTCTGAGGGACATAGATAGCAACGTCAAACATTCTGACATGTTACGCGGTGGTGAAACCGACGCCTGACACATCATGGCCATCGGTAGTCTTCGATGCTGAAGTTGTATGAAGTAGTTCCTTCTCTGGTAAATAAATACAATGGAATACAAAAATGGGCCGCCTTTCGGCTGTTGCCCGACGCAGAACATCTGACTTGACAGTTATGCCACGCCAGGTTGTCTGCGAAAGGGCTGATTTGTTGTTTGAGTACCGAGTCATTGTCATGACTCTTAACCTCGTGAATGAACTTATTTACCTGATGAAATGGAACAGATGAAATGAGGCTGTAAGAGAATTACACGTGTATTAGTAAATTACCCTTTGAGGTGCAATTTGTGATTGTGTTGGGTCGTGGGAATTTGGGAGGATTTTCTTTTCTTGGGATGTGGGAAGGTGTGTTTAAGGTATGATGGTGTACAAAAATGGGATCTACGGGGAATCTGTTATATAGCGACAGAACTGGCCAGGAGTACACAGGAGATCAAAAGGGGGAGGGGGGAGGGTTGCGAAATAAATCCACTTCCTCACTAGCGCTGTCAACAGGTGGGGCGAGTAGAGACAATAATCTCTCTTTTCTTCGACGTGTGCCCCTCTATCCAGACGTGGAAATGCTCACGATACCGAAATGGTCCACTGGGACAATGTTCCTCAACGCTTGGGCGTCTCCCGGCCACATCAATTCTGAGTGAGTCACCCCCTGTCTCTTCTTATTGGAATATATTAGTACTTGCTGTCTTGTTTTAATTGTCTTTATGGAATTTTGATAGTTTTTTTTAGTTAAATTTTGATTGTAGATGTCATATTATATAAATGACAGGCTACAAAACTCTCCTTCACACACTATCTCTACCAAAATTTTACATTCTCTCTTTCACATACAAACTTTATCAAGCATTTTTCCTTACATATTTTCTTCATCACACACCCTTTCCTCCTACTTACACTCTTGTTCTCTTCTCCCAGTATTTCACTGCCTAACACATACACATACACACACTATCACTATCACTTGCTCACACTCACTTGATCTCTCTCATTTGCTCATTCTTTGTCTCTTACACCCACTTTCTCACACTCACACTCTCATTTTCACACTCACTCACACACTTAGACAATCACACACTCAAACACCTACACTCTCATTTTCACTCTCACATTTTATCACTCTCTCTATCATATATCTTATATATAATTTGATAAGCCCGTTTCCAGTAATAGAAATTGCAAGGAAATGACTGAACAGAATCTGACAAACGAACACTCATTTTAAAGATTAGGGAATCAGGATGCCAGTAAAAATGGTGGCCTAAAACTAAAACCTAATTTTCCTAGCGAGTTTTCCATCTTTTCCTTCTGTGTGGACAGTGGTTCATCTATACAATCATAATTTGTTTACATCACCATGGAAACCATGATTTGTGTACAGCTGTATATTGGTAAATTAAATATTTGTCTTTGTTTAAAAATAATGTCAGCTCAATAATCGTTACCTGAGTAGTTTGGTGCAATGAATAAATATAGATCTGGGAGGGGGTCACTTTAACCCGGGGCGTGGAGTGGGAATATATACGTTTTAATTAAAAATATACACCAAAGACTAAATATATAAGTTGAGTTGATAGCCTTTGACTAGTAAACGTTTAACAAAAAAGTGAGTAAGGGATTATTATATAATAATAAAAAGTGTAATATACATTTTAGTGCAATAATCTGTAGCCGTCGCTGTAACGACCCACTAGTTTTCATTTAAAGCTGTTGTATAATTTACCGTAGCATTTCTTGAACTATCTCATTTTTGACTTTATCCTTCACCTCATCTATTAGAGAAATTTCTCGGAGCTCGGTAGGCAGTTGGTTGGAAAATTTGATAATGGTGCGTAGTTATAAATCCCCCACCCCAACATTTCTTTGCAATTTTATCAATTTAAAATCATTAGTCTTGCATGGTTATATCTTCTTGCCAAATTTAAGTTTTCTATCACACAATAAAAGTAGTTGTTTCGATTAATTTTGGAAGTTGTTACCCACACCTCTCAATCTAAACAACTCCTGCTTCAAAATTTAGAATTTTAACACAAATATATTTATTTCTTTTTTTATTGCCTGACTTCAAAATTTAAATTTTCTACCACACCTGTGTTTATATTTTTACCACCCACTTCCCCCTCCCCCAATTACCTAAGTTCCAATTAAACATTAAACATTTTCATCCCATAATAAATATTTGGAGTGGCCTTTATACCTGCCTACCAAATTTCAGTTTTCTACTACACTGGAAAGTAGTTGTTTCCATTAATTTTTGGTATTTTGAACCCCTCACCCTCTTTTCTCAAATCCATTCTAAGAAAAAAAATTTTTTAACTAATTTGGTTAACTGTACTTGTCTCTCTACCTGTGTTCCAAATTTTAACCTTTTATCTAATCTAGAAAGGTTTGTTTATCTAGTTAAAAGACCCCCATTTTCCTGGACCTCATTTTGAAATTTGCTAATTCCAGTTTTTTCTGGTTATATATATATTCTATAATATATCAAACATGGGGTTTTAAGCAAGACACTAAATTTAAACTTTGAGTGATGCATTCTTATTTTATAGAGTGGAGATCAACCCAAATTTGAGAGAGTTTCATTTAATTGAAAAGTGTTCCCTATTTACCACTTATATGTGAGTTTGTTTGTAGTACACGAAGAAGTAAACAAAGAAAGCAAACAAATTATGGGAAGCTCTCTATAGTTTCTAGCGAAAATAAAGGGTTAGTTAAAACATCCAATTAACTGGAATGGTGAAGTGTCCAAAGGATAAATATTGACCACAAACGTTCACAAAGACGAGGAAAAATGTTAAGGAAAAAAGGGATGCTCGGAAATAATAGGGAAATACTTTCTAATAAAATGGGGGTATAATTTTATATTTGTATATAGATATTAAATATATATATTTTTAAATCAATCAATTTTAACATTTATAATCACCCCGCTTTGAGGGCCGCATAGTTTGTCTTGTTTTGGACTATCGTTGACGGGGATGTCGACGTTAGAATATCGGTAGAGAGTATTGAGGGTAGGGATGTAAAAGGTATCGATTCTTTACTAATAACGATATTTTCTTCCCGATACAAGAATTTTTTCACTCGATACTTTTTCTGACACTTTTACTGATATGTGTACTCACACTCGGTATTGAATCAGACAACTTTTTTTAATCTTCACTCATGCTGGGATTAAATGTTTACTAGGGTGGACTGTGGAGGGGGAACAAAAGACACTGTTTATCAACTCTCACTCATGCTGGGACTAAATGTTTACTAGGGTGGACTGTGGAGGAGAACAAATGACACTGTTTATCAACTCTCACTCATGCTGGGACTAAATGTTTACTTGGGTGGACTGTGGAGGGAGAACAAATGACAATATTTATCAACTCTCACTCATGCTGGGACTAAATGTTTACTAGGGTGGACAGTGGAGGGAGAACAAATGGCACTGTTTATCAACTCTCACTCATGCTGGGACTAAATGTTTACTAGGGTGGACTGTGGAGGAAGAACAAATGACACTGTTTATCAACTCTCACTCATGCTGGGACTAAATGTTTACTAGGGTGGACTGTGGAGGGAGAACAAATGACACTGTTTATCAACTCTCACTCATGCTGGGACTAAATGTTTACTAGGGTGGACTATGGAGAGAGAACAAATGACACTGTTTATTAACTCTCACTCATGCTGGGACTAAATGTTTACTAGGGTGTACTGTGTAGGGAGAACAAATGACACTACTTATCAACTCTCACTCATGCTGGGACTAAATGTTTACTAGGGTGGACTTTGGAGGGAGAACAAATTACGCTATTTATCAACTCTCACTCATGCTGGGACTAAATGTTTACTAGGGTGGACTGTGGAGGGAGAACAAATGACAATATTTATCAACTCTCACTCATGCTGGGACTAAATGTTTACTAGGGTGGACTGTGGAGGGAGAACAAATGACACTGTTTATCAACTCTCACTCATGCTGGGACTAAATGTTTACTAGGGTGGACAGTGGAGGGAGAACAAATGACACTATTTATCAACTCTCACTCATGCTGGGACTAAATGTTTACTAGGGTGGACTGTGGAGGGAGAACAAATGACACTATTTATCAACTCTCACTCATGCTGGGACTAAATGTTTACTAGGGTGTACTGTGTAGGGAGAACAAATGACACTACTTATCAACTCTCACTCATGCTGGGACTAAATGTTTACTAGGGTGGACTTTGGAGGGAGAACAAATTACGCTATTTATCAACTCTCACTCATGCTGGGACTAAATGTTTACTAGGGTGGACTGTGGAGGGAGAACAAATGACAATATTTATCAACTCTCACTCATGCTGGGACTAAATATTTACTAGGGTGGACTGTGGAGGGAGAACAAATGACACTGTTTATCAACTCTCACTCATGCTGGGACTAAATGTTTACTAGGGTGGACAGTGGAGGGAGAACAAATGACACTATTTATCAACTCTCACTCATGCTGGGACTAAATGTTTACTAGGGTGGACTGTGGAGGGAGAACAAATGACAATATTTATCAACTCTCACTCATGCTGGGACTAAATATTTACTAGGGTGGACTGTGGAGGGAGAACAAATGACACTGTTTATCAACTCTCACTCATGCTGGGACTAAATGTTTACTAGGGTGGACAGTGGAGGGAGAACAAATGACACTATTTATCAACTCTCACTCATGCTGGGACTAAATGTTTACTAGGGTGGACTGTGGAGGGAGAACAAATGACACTATTTATCAACTCTCACTCATGCTGGGACTAAATGTTTACTAGGGTGGACTGTGGAGGAAGAACAAATGACACTGTTTATCAACTCTAACTCATGCTGGGACTAAATGTTTACTAGGGTGGACTATGGAGAGAGAACAAATGACACTGTTTATCAACTCTCACTCATGCTGGACTAAATGTTTACTAGGGTGGACTGTGGAGGAAGAACAAATGACACTGTTTATCAACTCTAACTCATGCTGGGACTAAATGTTTACTAGGGTGGACTATGGAGAGAGAACAAATGACACTGTTTATCAACTCTAACTCATGCTGGGACTAAATGTTTACTAGGGTGGACTGTGGAGGGAGAACAAATGACACTGTTTATCAACTCTCACTCATGCTGGGACTAAATGTTTACTAGGGTGGACTGTGGAGGAAGAACAAATGACACTGTTTATCAACTCTCACTCATGCTGGGACTAAATGTTTACTAGGGTGGACTGTGGAGGGAGAACAAATGACACTGTTTCTCAATTCTCACTCATTTTCTGAAACGTTAGCATTAAATCTCTTTTAGCTTATCATAATAATAGCTGCCCTTTCGTTTCTGTTTGTCAATACAGCTTGATGCTTGACCTAGCGATGGGGTGAGCGGAGACCAGTCTACTACCCCTTTATCAATAAGCATGGCCACAAAAAACTAAACAAAAGAAGTTTTTTTAGTAGGGATATGCGAGAACATTTTTTCATTTAGAGACGATCTCGAGAAGGGAATATAAAAGAATTATCTAAACACGAGAACAAGACGAGAAAACGTTCTTTGAAAGTATAAAAATGTAAATTAGGTTTATTTAAGTAATTACATAGTTTGTAGAGTTCCTTTTTGACATTTGAGCTGGCTCTAGCTTTATATTGTCTTATATATAAGTTCATTCAAGCACTTGATATATAAATCATACACATTTAAAATTCAATTATAAAATAGTGCAATGTAAACTATTTATAATTTAATTTTGTCGTGTAACATTTTATTTTATCAAAGTTTGATATTAATAAACAATATATAACCAAAAGGTTTCTTGATAAAGGCTGTTTTTTGGGGAGGGGTGGAAATGCGGCCTGTTTTTGGGTTACTAAGATATTATTGAAAATAATAAATTCCCGGTTTGGCTTTTTAATTTCTTATGGAAAGTTTTGACTTTTTTTTAATTTCTCGAATTTTTGATATTCATTTTATAACTTTGGAGACGAGATCGAGATGTTTTTTCTTGAATTTTCGAGATATTTTCGAGTGTTGCACATCCCTATCTTTTCGTAATCTCAATGGTGCCCCAAGGAGACCAAGCAAAATAGTTCATGTACATTTCGATACCGATACTTATTGTTTTCGATACTTTTCTTTTGATACCACATCCTTTATTATTGAGGGTGGTTTTAAAGCGTGAAACCCAAACGGTTAGTAGAATGCGCTGCTAAAAAAATAAAATTATAATAACTGTACCTCAAAATTATTTGCTCGTTTATAAACATTAATTACATTTGGTAAAAGAAATAATGTGTCATGCATTTAAATTCTGTCCAGTAACATTTGTTAGCATTCCAAATATAGATGAATACAATCTAAGGTGGGAGTTACATAATTTAAACTTATTATGTTTAAGATAATACAAATATTCTTTGTTTTTACCTTCTCCCTAATTTCAGCATATAAAAATATTTTGTAAAGGTTGATAATATAATATATTAATACTTACTGGGTATATCTACTTGGGTTTTATTAACTCAAAGCAAATTCAATTCAGAAGGGAATTATAATTACTTATATCAATTCAATTTGTGGAAAATTTAAATACAGTTAATTACTTTTAACATTTTTATGATATAATCAACATCTGTGAGAGCTTGGAATAAACGTCAATATATTCTAGTCGTGTTTATAATCCCGGCTAGACAGATACACTGATAGTATATTTTACTAAATAGTTTACCATTCTCTCTCAATATTAATGATGGTGCATTTATTCTAAATTCAACTTTTCTCGCCCATATTCCATCAACATAATAGAATACGATATCCAAGATAGGCAATAAAAATCACTAGAAAATAAAGCTCGGCTTCTTCAAACATAGGTAGGCCCTATAGTTATTGTTGTTTAACAAATATTTTAATATTTTGTCAGAAGTATATCCCATGATTGTATATTATCTACAAGTGCTATTTCTATAGCATGAGTTCTGTGCAGTTGAGGGAAAAACATCCTTGAATTCAGTGTGTTTAAAGTTTGATAAAGTAAAGTTAACAACATTTTATTAACCGTCTTGTATTAACATACAACTCCACAGTGTGAATACTCAAGTGAGATATCCCGACCGAGCGGCCGCCACCGCTAGCGATTATTATGCCAACATTTGATGATATTGAGTGTCATGTGGTCAGTACAACAACAAATTTTTTCATTAATCTCAGTTTTCTAAACTGGGGCTGCTACTTCTTTATTCAAATTTCTCCTATTGTTGTCCTCGCTAGGCAGTGTTTGGACCCATTAACAGATACATTTTGGAAGTGCCGGGAATCGAAGTGGGACATCTGTAGCCAGGAGTTCTCCAGTAACACGTGTTTACAGAGACGAGAGTGGCTCTCTTACTACCGCGTATCTATTTATCTCTTTGCTCTCTCATCACTACTGCTACAATCATAGATCACGTTCGCGAGTCTTGGTTTCTGTGATTCCCCGCACTAGTGCCTTGTTTCTCCGCCACTAGCGCTGTAATCGTAAATAACCTACACATTTATTTATATTTTCCTTAAAGTATATTCTGCTTTATATAAGCATAGTATTTATTATCTCGGAACTATAATGCAAATTATTTAACTTATGAAATTATGACACAATGTAGATAATATAGAACCAAAATAAACGATAAAATATGTTAAATATGAACAGAAATTGGTATTTTATAAGTAAAGTCAGTATTTACCCTATTACCCGCTAAACTTTCTTCCCCATCCCCCATCCCCCATCCACCCCAACACGCATTTATCTAAGGTTTTGTATAACGCGATGTTTTCCAAGAACGCAACAACTGCATTGTAAGAAAATTTTCTGTAAACATTGATTGCACACAATAGACCCCAAAACAAACTTATTATTATTATTATTATTATTATTATTATTATTATTATTATTATTATTAACCCCACTTCTTACTACCCGTTCGGGTTATACGCACTTACGCTATTGTGTAATGGTAGGGTGATTGTGAGATGAAATGGAGGACCTACAGCTTAACGTGGAATCCGAACCACGGTGGAGGCCTGGCATTTCTCACCTTCACATTTTGTAGTTAATATACGTCTTGTCAAAGGTGAAGGAAGGGTTTGGCAATCAGATAAATCTTTGCCGGGACTGAGGATTGAGCCCCGGACCCTTATCCCTAGACCGCCAGGTCACACAAGACATACCTTAACAAGGGATTACACACCATAGTGAATGCAAAATATTTTAATAAACGGTAATTTTATTTATTTTTTGCTGCCCGAATAGTTAATTATTTTGTTTGTTTATAGGGATCAGTGTTTTGTTGAGTGGTTAAAATTGTTTCTGTAACACGTGACCTTCTTGAGTTAAATTGAGCGCGAGTTGTTGCCGTCCTTGATGAGCATCTCTCTGTAAATACCTCCGCGCCCCGAGGTAGATTAGCACTCAAGTGTGGAAGATAGACTTACTGGATAGATAGATTTCATCAGTAACGTAGGACAAACTAGTTAAACGTCTAATATACCTTCCAAGAGGGTAGACTTGATGAGTAAAAAGGCATCACTGTCGTACACTCACTGGTTGAACAAGATGACGACGTTCATTTCCAAGATAGTGAACAGGATGAGTAAATATTCAGTACACTCAGAGTCTAGTGAACTATTTAGGTTCATTCCCAAGCTAGTGAACTATAGGAGCTATAATTAGTACAGTACAGTAAATGTGTGGTTTACTTGAGATAATGTACTTATTGTCATCCAGTCAACAGTTTGTGAAGTGAAGAGAATATCACTATAACATTACTTAGCAATATATATATATATATATATATATATATATATATATATATATATATATATATATATAAAGGGGGGTGGGGTAGCACAGGTTGAAGTTGGAAGATCATCACTTTAAGATTAATTTTCACCCTCATGGCGACTGCCCTTACATGTACGGGACAAGAGGCTTCCCTTCTCTGCCCTTGTGATGTTTCTGGTCCGGTAATCCTGACACAAAGTGACTCCTCGTGGCCGCGTCCAGAAGGTTTAAACGGTGGGCTAGCCGCCAGGTCACACAAATAAATCTTTGTTAAGGTTGTCTGTGAAGGGCCCGTCGGTAATACGAGTGACGTAGGTCGCAATTTGACCTTTGACCCCTGCCTGTGTGATGTCACAACACTCCTCCTGGGTTTTCCATGATGACTCATACGTGGCGCCATTTTGGTGGCTCGACAAGACAAGTCGAGACAGGAATAGATCACGACCTTGAATTATGTCGCAACCCCCCTCCCCTTTCTATGTGTCAATAGGTTTTCCAAGGTGACGTCATCGCTCTCTCGCAACCTTAGTTGGTAATAGCTATAAATATCAGCACCGGTTTTGAAATCCTTTCATTGTATAACTTGTCTTCGAGTGTTAAACAAGCAACCCAGGATGAGTGATTACACTTCAGTAACGGATCTGGGTGAGTAAGTAAACTTTTATAACAGGCACACTCATTACTTATTTGTTGTTAAATCAACGTTTATACATTTAATTTATTTCAAAATTACAATAAACCATGGCAAAGTTGTCTTAAGTTTATTAATTTATAATAGGTATTTGAGAATTAAAATTATAGATAATTTTAAGGTGTCTAAGCAGCCAATTTTTTTGGATGACATTTGGATAAAGGAACTGGCAAGGGCGCATATCAAGGTGACAGCGCACAAGTAAAGAATTCGGATACAGCCTTAGTCCCTTCGCTGAGCAAATATGATTAAGAAGTCGTTGAAAGTGAGCTAATATCACATTTTTAAACAGTTATTCTATTAATTAAACTAAAACTATAGCCCTGTTATGTTAAAATAGCACTGGTTGAATTTTACGGATTTATTTTGGTGTGAACTATATTTGAAAAAATGAACATTAAGTAGAGCTGAACGCCTGCGTTGCAATTTCAAGCCTACCAAGGTAATATTAAAATAGTATTTTAAAGAATACCACTCACCCAAATCCCAATCTTTATCGTTTCTGGATCTTTCTTTTTCTGCGATGACGTACCAGATGCAAGCCAGCCAATGAGCGACAAGCGTGAAGGACAACATGAGGAGGGTAAGAATCATGGCACTGTATTGGGAGTAGCGGTCCATCTTTTGGAGCAATCTTGCCAGGCGTAATAACCTTGTGAGCTTTAGAAGGTGGATGTGACCATGTCCAGATTCCTAGTCAAAAACATAGCCAATGAGAGGAAATTAGAGTTTAAAAAAACACTACTTATATCACAGTTTAAACTCCCTCTTCCGTAGCAGTCAAGAGTTGACGTCTCTGACCCATATAATGAAATATTCCAAATAAATAACTTTCCCACTCTTTCTCTAAATCCTTTATCCAGGGGGCCTGACAGCATTCTCTTCTTGTTATTAAATTATAGGCTACTTTATCTATGGCAATTTGAGATTTTACATTATACATTTAAATAAACTGTGATTTTTATTTTTCATTAACACAAAAGAATACGGGAAATCGAATAACACTACTAAGATTTGTTTATAAGTTTTGTATTAATATAAGATTAAAAATGTACTCATCTAAACTACGAAAGAACTTAAAGAAATTTAAATGTTACAACATAACCTCGAAAGTATTTTTAGTATGCAGTCGATTATATTATTCCAACTCGACAAAGCCCAAACTTCTAAGTGGAAACAAAAATTGTTTTTCATAAAATAACCTTTCCTAAAATACCATATCGACATATTACCATTTCTAACATAATACAAATAAATGGTTCGGTGCACCGCACAGAATTTCTCCCCCTTTTGTATTAAAATATACATTTACTTAAAACCCGTAAAATTTGTGAAACCAAAAAATAGGTATATAAATTGTTCTAGAAACCAAAGGCCACAAATGAAATAATATACACATTATGAATTAGGAACACTGTTACAGAAAAATTAAGAAAAGAGAAAAAGATCTTTGTCCACCAGAGCATAAGAATCAAATTCATTTTCAAAAACCTGATTTAAAAAGTATATATTTGTTTACATCTCAGAAATTATTGATTTTATAAAAATAATTTCAATTAAAATAATTGTATCTTAAATAGTACTGCAACTTTACAGCAATATGTTATTTCATATCTCAAATACTTGCGGGGAAATTATGAAAATTATAAAATTTCCCTCAGTTAAAGTATCATCGAAGTAATTTTCATGAGAAAATGAGAACGGCCAACCTGTTTATAATGATAAACAGTTTCAAGATATAATATCTAATCCAAATCGTTAGAGCGAATTTTGAGAAAATTGAGGTTCCCTCTTCTGTTTCTTCTGTAGGCTACACTTAAGTTTAGGGTTAGATATCTAATTCCAAAGACCCCTGGGGGGAGGTGGCGTGCTTATGAAAACCCCAGATACCAAGCTTTAGCCCAATTAGTAAAAAAGGTTCAGGTCTAGCCCAAGGTACGGACAGACAGACAAAGAGACGGCACTGAGAAAACAACTTTTATGGTTTCAGAAGATCATGAAAGATCGGCATTTATCAAAATCTCTAGTTCTATTTTCTTGACGATCACAATACTTTCTCTCAGAGGTGTTTAGAGAAAGCAAACATCCTTATTGACGGGAAGGCTAAAGTCCACTATCTGGACTGGACTGAGACCAAGTTGACCACCAGCTCTGTGGAATCTAGAACTGGTTTTGAAAAAATTGAACCCATACCTATCTAAGACCTCTACTTTCCTCTCAAATGAGTTCCACTTCCCACTCAAACCCACGTATTCCATACAGGTGGCACAGCCTGCCTGTTGAACAAGGAAGTAGACAGGACTTGGAGGAAAAACAAATGAAAATCACGCCATCAGCTTTTTCGTCAGCCAATATTATTTTGTCAATATTGTATGGAGGGTTTTGTTTGTATTTTAATGGGTATATTATAAAGTTCACTAAAAACAGAATGAGTCTATATTGAGGTAAAAAGTGTGATTATGTCTAGATTGTACAGTACAGTTAGAAAGAGTGAAGTTTTCTTGTTTGCGCCATGATATTGGGTGAAATTTTTTAGAGCCTAGATTGCTTAGAAGATAATTTGAAGGTTTCAAGTGACCAACTTTTTAAATTACATGCCTGTGTTTATATCAATGGAAAAGGATTTATGTTACGAGTAGTGGTTTCCAAACTAAGTATCGTCCAGGATCTGTTTCCTTGAACTGAGTTCATATACACACCAATCTTTTCATTGAACTCTGCAGCGAAGGTGCTACAAAAGATCACCATGGAGGACTGGCTCATCAGGAACGATTTAAAGAGCGGTTTCTTCCAGATTCCGATCTCCACAGAATCAGGACGACATCTGGGAGTGTATTACCAAGGTCAGAAGTACGCGATGA
Organism: Timema cristinae; assembly: GCA_039000515.1. Classification (NCBI taxonomy): domain Eukaryota; kingdom Metazoa; phylum Arthropoda; class Insecta; order Phasmatodea; family Timematidae; genus Timema; species Timema cristinae. The sequence continues at coordinate 73,442,344 of JBCFYV010000001.1, read as the reverse complement.
CTTGACCAACGATGGGTCATGCTTTGTCCCCGGTGATCCTGCAAAGGACCATAGAGGAGGCGTGCATGGTGGTATCCAGAGGAAAACCTACAGTAATATCGTTATATACCTGGATGATCTTATATTGCACAACAAGAACCGAAATGAGCTATCAGTGGTGGGGTTGGATCTGGAAGAATTGGGCTTGGTGCTTAACAAAGCCAAATCCACCCTCCAGACCACGTAGAAGCTCATCTTTTTAGGTTTCGATGTGGACGTGCCAACACTCCACCGGACCCTGACACTAACGGCACGGCGACGAGCGAAGACCCTCCTAAAGTGTACCTTGACCACCAATACGCACGGGAAACAAATAATTGCTGGATATATATAATCTGGATTGGCCGGGCCTCGTGACAGCAGGGCTCAACCAAAGTCTCCCAGACACAGCATTGCGCCTACTAGAAACATAGTGGTGGACGACTCTGAAATGGACTAACGACCTGGGGGAATCTACGCTAATCTTCTCGGACGCAACCGCGCAGACAACTGCTGGCTACATTCCGGAACTCGCCATTAGCTTCGTGCAACACTTCTGGGAGCTCATGGAAAATAGCCGAGCAAAGATGGTTGCAGCGCTCACTACCCTGCATTGAGCACTTCAAAATACAAGATCGGCATCCATCCTGCTCACCACCGACAATACCACAGTGCTCCACAGTCTGATAAAAGGCAGAGGATGGTGCTACCAACATGCTGGCCTCAGACAACTCCATCTGTTCGTGTTTGGTCGCTTGCGGGAGATACGAGTGGACGTCTTCTGGATATAAACAAGAATCAACCCAGCATACAAAGCATCATGGCTGGCAAGACCAGAGGAACTACACCAAGAGGCACACAATGCAGGATTTATAGATATATCTAACATTTTGTAATATAAATAGGTACATGTCTTATAAAAACTTTGGAGAATTAAATAAAGTGTTTAGAGCCGGTTCCTTTTCTCTCCACTAGCTGTTCTCCCGGGCCATCCAACCTCCACTTTCCACTACTGTGGCGAGGGTGGAGGGCCAAGGATGGCAGTCAGTCGTGCCAAGAGGAACCCTTTAGCTTAAGAATGTATAATACGAGTAGTACCCCTTCATGAAAAATAATTAGTAATCCTTATTATTAACAATACTCTTTTAAAAAAAATTGTATTTATACCAGGTGCTCGTTTGAAAACTTTCCACCAAAATATCGCGAAAAAATGCATTGTAGAAAATTATATTTTAAACAAAAGTTGCCTCGTTCTTAGGGGGAAGTAAGGTGGTAAGACTGGCATGACCTTGGGTGGCATTGCTAAGGTGACGTTAAGATCGATTTAATTTATTTAAATGAGAATCCCTATTTTCTATCACATTTTCTTGTAGATCACGTCACTTCCCCCTCAGAACCAAAAAAACTTTTGTTTTGCACCTTTTTTTTCTGCAATGCGTTGTTGTGGATATATTTTAGTGGGAAGTTTTCAAATGAACACCCGGTATAGCATTTTTCCCCCCAACAAACCAGACATGATTATTACCACGGATATTATCTGGAAATGAGATGTTTTCAACTTTATTTTTCAAGAATTCTATCAACAGATTATCAGCTATCCAATCAGTCTTTTTAAATTTAGCGGCTCTCACTATTAAACTTTATAAGAAACAAGCAATGATTTTGTTGCTAATTTAGCTAAATTATGTTATAAGAAATAATAAGCCTTTAAAATCGAATATACTAATATTGTTTTTATGTAGATGATATGGATTGAATCATTAAAGGTTCATTGATAATTATAAAAAGAATTTAATAAAATTCTGACGGAAAATTAAGTTGATAATAATTTCTGTTTGACAATATTTTCCTAATTGAGATGTAAAACATAAAATAAAAATTTATTTAAATCAATGACAATTATAAATGTGCAAAAAATGAAAGATGAAAATTATTTGTAAAGATTAACTAATGGTTGGAAATTGAAATTTAGCAGTGAGCACGACAAACTTGGATGTCACTCCTCTACGCCAACACTCTTATTTGTGAGATTATATTTAAAACAAGTAGTTTGGTGACTTCGAATTAATATACTCAATGGCGTTAAGAATAAAATTAATAAAGAAATAGCAATTTTGGGGCCGGATGGTCTAAGGAATTACTCTCATAATATACTATATTGACGATGACGGACAGATCATGGTTCGATCCCAGTCGGGTCTATTGCATTTTTTCCTAAATGGTTTTACATGTTCTCTTTCCACGCAAATGTGGGTATACTTCCTCTAAATTCAACCCTACTCATCCCTAATACTATAGCCTAGTTATAAAATAAGCGTAAAGTCCGAATGGATAGTTAGACGCGGTGCTAAATAAATGGTTGCTTTGTAAAACATATTCCAGAATATTTGTTCATTCCAATACTTGTGTGAATATATTTGACTGACTCCAATATGGACCTACTCTCCTCTTCCCCCGGGGAAGGCGTGGCCCACACATTTTTATTATTGAAGTTATTTTAGCCTATTCAGTTGTTACTATTGTAAAGTTAATATAATGTATAGGGGTCTAGATTGTTAAGAAGTATAAATTGTAAATACATGTATAATGTATTGTTCTTTATTGTAAAGGAACAGTATCATAGCTAATATTTGAAAGAATGGAAAAACTGAATGATTGATAAAATTGTATTTTCTCACATAGTTTTATAGATTAGCTTTCTTCTGAATTAAACACTTATTTTTGCTCACACGTCAAAACAAAGTTTAAAATAGTAGCCTCAAAAAACTTATATTTTAATCTTCCATCTTGAAACAAAAACAAAACTAATTAACTTTATAGCTAGAATTCCATAAGATAATGTATTCAAGGTCAGAACAGAAAAGTAGCTTACAATATTTTTTACGATGGCAATGTCATAGTGTCCAACAGAAAAACCACTCCTAATTCCAGCTTTCTTAAATACGTACCAGAATTAAAATAAATATATGTTTGTAAATGTGTAAATGTTTGTAAATGTGTATGCCATATAGATGACATAGTTCTATAGTTTAAGTATAAAGTTATGTGAGTTATATTTGGTTTAATTATACAATTATTAAATATTTGACTAGGTTTAAAATATTTTCTTATTAATTTCTAAGTCAAGTATTCAGATATTTAAAACTCATATTGTAGGAAAACGTTTCATGTCTGATATCAATCGTAGAAACAATTTCTCAAATATTAGAACACCCCTCTGAGCCATCCTCCCCCTTCTTCCCCCTTGTTTCAACCTCATTATAGAAAACAGATAAAAACACAACGTTGTATAATATAAAGGAAATTAAAATTGTTTATAAAATCTAATAAATAAACATTTTTAGGTTGAAATGAATAAGCAAATGTTTTGTTTTTAAAATATAAATTTTTGTTTATATATATTGCACCAAAGTCACCACACTCCAAGTAGTAATATTATAATCCCACAGCTAAATAGCAATTAAGTTTGACAGGTCTTTGAGACTAACTTATTCCCGAGGTTAAAAACAGTATAGTCCAATACCCTGGCTCAGTTGGAACTCTCGAAAAATGTATCATTGGTGAAATATGGGCTTGCCCTTTCACAGTGATGAATTAACGGCCTGGGGGATGGATGTTGTGTCTATACTAGATTTAAGTTAATTTATAAGTCGTGTGTGTATTTAATAAGTCGGTTCACAAAGTGCACGTTAAATACTTTGATAAATAAAATTTTAAAAAAGTACCGCACACTGGATAGTAAGCATGGATGTTAAAAGGTTGACAACAAACCAAATATATTTTACTACAGTGTAAACAGAGTCGCAATTAAGAAAATGAAAGAAAAAATAATACTTTTTCCGTATAAAGATCCTCGTACACTGGCATTGTATCGTATGTTATTTGCTATGAGGTGCGCACCAAACCTGTCGTAGCACCATAGTAGCGACATAGTAACAGACCTGTCGTACCACCATAGTAGCGACATAGAATCAGACCTGTCGTAGCACCATAGTAGCGACATAGTAACAGACCTGTCGTACCACCATAGTAGCGACATAGAATCAGACCTGTCGTAGCACCATAGTAGCGACATAGTAACAGACCTGTCGTACCACCATAGTAACGACATAGTATCAGACCTGTCGTACCACCATAGTAGCGACATAGAATCAGACCTGTCGTACCACCATAGTAGCGACATAGAATCAGACCTGTCGTAGCACCATAGTAGCGACATAGTAACAGACCTGTCGTACCACCATAGTAACGACATAGTATCAGACCTGTCGTACCACCATAGTAGCGACATAG
>JBCFYV010000001.1:73246296-73437933 GCA_039000515.1 Timema cristinae | reverse complement strand
GAGAAGGACGGGAACTAGTTAGAAAAGGAGGAGTGTCACAATAAGAAGTACGGGAACTAGTTAGAAAAGGAGGAGTGTCACAATGAGAAGGGTGGCATAGCATGACGTCACGGCTGCAAAGTCACTGAGCTTCACCGAACGAACAACCGCAAAGGTTCGGGCTGGGTGGGAACATCAGTTAAGATCTCTCTAGAAGGTTCGGGCTGGGTGGGAACATCAGTTAAGATCTTTCTAGAAGGTTCGGGCTGGGTGGGAACATCAGTTAAGATCTTTCTAGAAGGTTTGGGCTGGGTGGGAACATCAGTTAAGATCTTTCCAGAAGGTTCGGGCTGGGTGGGAACATCAGTTAAGATCTCTCTAGAAGGTTTGGGCTGGGTGGGAACATCAGCTAAGATCTTTCTAGAAGGTTTGGGCTGGGTGGGAACATCAGTTAAGATCTTTCCAGAAGGTTCGGGCTGGGTGGGAACATCAGTTAAGATCTTTCCAGAAGGTTCGGGCTGGGTGGGAACATCAGTTAAGATCTCTCTAGAAGGTTTGGGCTGGGTGGGAACATCAGTTAAGATCTTTCTAGAAGGTTTGGGCTGGGTGGGAACATCAGTTAAGATCTCTCTAGAAGGTTTGGGCTGGGTGGGAACATCAGTTAAGATCTCTCTAGAAGGTTTGGGCTGGGCGGGAACATCAGCTAAGATCTTTCTAGAAGGTTTGGGCTGGGTGGGAACATCAGTTAAGATCTTTCCAGAAGGTTCGGGCTGGGTGGGAACATCAGTTAAGATCTCTCTAGAAGGTTTGGGCTGGGTGGGAACATCAGTTAAGATCTCTCTAGAAGGTTCGGGCTGGGTGGGAACATCAGTTAAGATCTCTCTAGAAGTTTCGGGCTGGGTGGGAACATCAGTTAAGATCTTTTGAGAAGGCTTGTAGCGCTAGTTTAAAACGTACGAGATAGAAAATTACTGAGTCGTACCTGAGCGCATGGTTAGTCGAGACTAGAATAACCTAGATATAATGAGTACTCGCTGTATGCCATTGTGGGGGTATGACGTCAGAGTCTACAATGTATTCTTATGGAGAAAATGGAATTTAAAGGAATTAATAAGGTCCATTTGTACTATTAAATAAATTATAAATCAACCATTTATGAAATCAGAATAGTTTTAACTTCACAAAAAATAAGAGGAAAGTTTTGTAAAATTGTACAACTCTTAGTAATCTCTGATAAAAAAATCGTAAGCTTTGGCGGGAATTCAAATTAAAGAAACCTTAAAAACTAACGTTTAGTCAATATGAAGTGACAATTTATATTATCTAAACATTAGCTATTATTAGATATATTATTTACTAATATGATATTAGTTATATATATATATATTTATATATAATATATTTAAATATATAACTATATGTTAAATATATATATATACCTAAATTTTATATATACCAATATTATATATATTATATACTAATATTATATATATATATATATATATATAGGATAGATATACCTATATTATGTGTATAACATATATTTACTTATATTATGTATATATAATATAATAAATATTTTATGATATAATTGTATTTATATTATATAATTTTTTATGATAAAATTATATATATTATATAATTTTAATAACATTGATAGCTTTTATTTTTTATTAAAAATAAGCACACTTGAAACATTATGAAACAATAACTGTTTCGGTGGCCGCATGGTCTCAGGCATCACTCTCGCTATAAACTAGAATGTCGATGACAGGAAGATTTGGGTTGAGTTAGAATCCTAGTTGGGTGTACTGAGGGTAGTTTTCCACTCTCTCCACGCAAATGCGGGTACACTTACTCTAAATTAATTTTTCTTCATCCCTAACTCATTACCCTAATTAGTACATGTGTCTATAACCTTAACAGGTGGTAATATGTGGTGCTAAGTATATTTTTGCTTATTAATTAAATCTAAAGATTTATTATATTATTTTGGTCCACTCATTATTCACAGAGTAGCTTAATTTGTTACGAAATATTTAGAAAACCAGTTAGAATTTGATGAAGCATCAAAGAAAAATAGCTCATGAAAAATTAAAAGATAAATATAAAATAACACATAAATAAATAAAATTAAGTTTCAGATCAACATTATCATAAAGTTAAGCTTTGAAGTAAACAAAGCAAAAGCCAGTACACCTTCAAAATGGCGGCCAAACTTCTTTTTTCTTTCTTGTTTGTTTGGATATTATCACCGCCATAAGACGGAACGGCTAGCGAGTACTCTTCTAGGAACGCATCGAGGTTACTCTAGTCGAGACTAGTCATCCAACCGTAAAGTGAGCAATGGGTAGCCGCGGCAGTGAACTGTTTACAGTGCCATGGGGAAAGATGACCACCCAGTAGACGTGGGAGTAAGGATGTTCAGGTGCGTGTGGATAGTCGAATATTTAAGAGTTACTAATTCTACAACTCTTATGGTTAAAACTTGATAAAATGGGCAACCTAATTCAGAATCCGGTTATAAATGAGTCAGACATCGCTTTCCCCAACTATGTAACACAATACACCCTTTTCATGAATTTGATTTGTCTATTTCTAAACTCTCTTGTATTTGAAATGATTTATGTTCAGTCGTTTCTAATTATTATCATATTTTTACACATGACTAAAGTAACTTACTGCATGTATACATATAATGCATGTATGATCCAAATAGTTTGACTATGTTGTTTTTATGGATTCTAAAGAAATAAAATACATAAATTCATATTATTTTTAGTAGGAATGTACTGTTTGAATGAGGATATTGATCTTAGAAAAGAGCATTAGCATTTCCCTAGAAAAAATACAAAAAAATACAAAGTGGTAACCTCTTTTTACATAACTACGTAAGTCAAAGTCATTCGTTCAATAAATTTAAAGTCAAATTAAATTGTAATAAAATAATCTATCTATGCTACTAAAGATAACATTTTAATCACGATTAAATTTGCTTTCGGGTTGATGATAAATTAGTTACCTCCTATGAGCATTGTGCATATGCTAAATATCTTCTCATAATTAGTGTTAGCAGAAACGTTGCCGAATCCAACACTGGTGAGACTGGAGCATGTGAAGTAGAGGGCTGTCAGGTAGGACTCTGAGTGAGAAACGTTCTCAACCGGGACCTTTAGTCTGTCAGCCATTGTATGGATCCACCCTGAAAACACACAAAGAAAAACATCAGGACAACATGAACTTTGAAATAATATTATGTTAATACCCACATACCCAATCTCACCGTTCCCTAACGGAGTAGGCAGGACAATGTGCATATTGCTACAATAAACAACAACTCCGTATTTAATCCATTATCACTCACTTTGCCACACTTGCATATCCCCTTTCCTTCAACAACATCCTTACTCCGAGTCATACATGCTCTTTTATATCCTATAACTCTTAATGTTTCTCTTTTTCACACGTTCGTCTACAACATTTAGCCACGTTTTACATTGCCTACCCTTCCTTTTGATACACACTCTACCTTCATATATTTGCTTAGTAATTCGACCCACACTCACTATCTCAACATTCCCAAAACAACATTAGACAATTATTTCACGTTGACCTCTTGGATCCCTCTAATACCACACCCTTTCAGCATCCAATCATTACTGACTCTGTCCATACTTGTTTTTACATATACATTTCTTATATATCTTATTGCAACTGTTTTCATCTTGCTCTTATATTTCTCTTTACAAGTTATTCTGTTAATAACAATCTTAATTTGACCTAAAACACAACGGATAACCCCAAGCTTTCAGAAATTGCTTAAATCAACTAAAACAGCAGTCTTCAAACTTTTCAGGGTCCAGGGAGCAAGGTTTCTGTCTCTTTTTGGCTTGTGGGCCCCAACATTGAGCTAACAATATTAGGATTGAAAACGTGATATATTACTTTTCTTTTAGCGACCGGAGTGTTTCAGCAGTGATGAACAAACACGAACACTCCCGACTATGTCCGAACACTCCCGAAATAGTACTCTCGCCCTTGTATACTAGAAATGACATTTTCTGTTTCAAGGTAAATTTGTATACAAAATTAATTTTCTCTTCACGTATAAAGCAAAATTAGTTTATAAAATAGCTTAAATTATTTAATTATTTAAAATATAAATCTTTATTTGTCACTTTTATTCTTTATATAATTTTATGTTTTCATGGGCTGGTGGGATGCAACGCCCACGGGCCTTGGATTGAAGAACCCTGAAGACAAAGACAACTTATCCCATGCATCGTGCACAGTATTACTATTCTTATGATACTAATTTTTGGGACTACAAATGCATTCATCATTCGTGTAAAGTTAAAATTAATCAACTATTAAATCCGTTCATACAAATATTCAACAAAGGAAATAGAATAAACTAGATTTACACGTCTGCCTAAAACAGAGAACAAAGTCTGTTTGAGGGTGCAACAGCTCACGAGCTGTATGTTGATCCATGATTCAATGCAACGGAAACTTAAACAGCTGATTATCAACATATCTTGTTTTATAGTGGATACACATATCTTTTAGATCACTGTCCTGATGCATTACTTCAAATTATAACTCTGTGTCGTGGCCACAACAGCCAACGAAGATGTCTGCTAGATCCTGGCTGTCAAATTCTCATGCGCACTCATTTGATGTGGTTGAAGTTTAGATTTAGTTGGTCCTCCCGTGTCGAAGATTTCAGACAGAGCGTACGAAATAAAGATTAGTTTAACAGCTCGCACCGATACGGTGGAAATACTGTGATTGGCTTAGAGCTCATCACATGACTACGTTTCTGTTCTGCGCTTGTATTTCGACAATCGTGGGAATACACTGCAGTACAATGAAGATTTAACATTGGGTGAGCATTAAGATTGAGCTGATATCCGAAGACAAAAATAAGGAACATTTAATTTCTGTGGTTATTTGTCAATTCACGTTTACTCTTTTAATTTGATCTTTACCACTGCCCATGGAAAAACATCAAACATTTGTTTTTCTCAGCATCAACATGAAGGATCATCTGGTAATGAATAAACAAAAAGTGATTTTGATGCGGTAGTTTCTACGAACGTTTTCTCAGCAGCGTGTCTGTGTGGATGACGTCATAGTCGTATTAGATATGGTAGCCGAGGCCACATACAAGTGTACATTTACAAGTCATCAACACTCATTAAATAGAAAACGTTAAATCATTAAATCTAGTTCATCTCGGGGAAAACTGATTTTGAGATTGGGTCTTTTCGAGGAATGAGAAGATACACAAGGTTTTTTTTTAAACAACTGCAAGGAGGAAGAAATATTATTGAGAGATAATTGTCACTTTGGACCCAGATGGTTTCATTATTGTTAAACTGCATCAGCGTCTAGAATACAATCCACACATACAATGGTTCTAATTTACAATATTACCTTAATTAGTAGAATACTTTTATAATTACATTTGATTAGTTATAAGTTTGTGCTACAGGTGTTTATTAAAGCAAGTCTCATAAATGTACTCGAATTATTATTATTAGCTCCACGTCTTATTATACTAAATACAAGTCTCAATGTAATTCGACCATCAATATTTTATTGCGTAATTTTAACAAGTTAGTGTATAGCTATAATCTATAAATAGTGTCACCTCTGACAAGACATCTTGTGAATGTGAGGAATGCCAGGCCTCCACCGTGGTTCGGATTCCACGTTAAACTGTAGGTCCTTCATTTCATCTCACAATCACCCTACCATTACACATTAGCGTAAGTACGTATAACCCGAATGGGTAGTAAAATGCGGTGATAATAATAATAATATAAATAGTGATTCAATGTTATCAAATTATTACAGTTCACGATTTATAATAATTTACAGACAAAAACCGTTAGCTATACGCGATCGCACCCATAGTTGAACATATTAAAACATGTTTATAGTTAAACTTATACACTAGTACTTATATTCAAACATACTCAATCGCACTTAGAGATAAACACACTCGACCTTGCATGGTGTTAAACATATTCAACCATGCCTTGAAATGAAAATATTATAATATTAGAACCGTGTCTTACTACCCGTTCGGGTTATACGCTTTAAATACTAATTACGCTAATGGATTAGGAATTGAAAAGGTCGAATTAGAGGAAGTGAACCCGTATTTGCGTGGAGGGAGAGTGGAAAACCATTTGGGGAAAACCACCCCAGTTCACCCGACCGAGATTCGAACCTCGATCTCCTCGTCCTCAGCAGTCGAGCTCAACACGAATAGCGCGTTAGCCAACTACTCCACCGAGGCGGGTAATTGAAAATACTCAATCAGATTTGAAGTATCGACCTAGAGCCGTTCAAATCCTGGGCTCCATAGCTGAAGTTTGACTGCAAATCGCAAGGAGGAAAGAGGATCAGGAGGGAGGGATTTCCTTTTGTGTACTACAGTCAAATCTAAAAATATCAGCCTTTTTAAATATATGTTTTTTGTTAGTAGGAAATGGTGTACCATTGTGTCCTATGGGCACACCAACATTATCAATACCGATGACCGATGGAATTCTAATAATATGGTCTATTTGGTCATTTTTTTAGAGAGAAAAAAACAACAAATTTTATATTATAAATCTGTTTTCCTAATGTGATTCTCTTATGCATTCCAGTAATAAATATATTTCAACTATTCTCTTAGTAAAAATTAAGATTTAAATAATACATGATATTACTTAAAAGTAGTTTTGAAGTGTTTTTTTCACTATGTTTCATACTAAGCCTACTATTAGCATATTACTAAGAAGATATGAAAATTGAATTAGTTTTTATTTTAGTTTATTTAGTAATAACTGAATATTCACTAATACATTATATTACATTATTTTTTATTTTTTATGTTTGACCATTTTTAGAGTGTTTTTAATTTGGAGTGCATTTCCACGCACCATTCGTAACATTAATATATTTATGATATTCTTACTGAAACAAATTTCCAGACACATTAGGATCCGCCTCCATCGCTAATTTATGATAGTCTTTTTTCTTATCATCACATGCTTTCATTAATTTTTAGAAGCTTTATATTTTCGTCCCAGTGATGTTTTGAAAAATGCTATACTTTTATTTACAATTATTTTTAATGTAAATACGTCTACATTAATATATTATTTACTTAAAAAAAATGGGTTTACAAATTTTATCAAACACTTCCTAAAATGCATTAGTATTTCTAATTTTTAGATGAAGCTACATCATTTTATGACTGTCCATACAGAGTACATTATAATATCAAAACAAAACTCTGGAGAGTTCTGTAAAAAGCTTAACACGTAAAAAGTTAATGGAAGCCTGGTTTTACGGAGTAAATTTACATCTGAATGAATTATATGATATTTTTTTTCCTTTTTTTCGAGAAAGATATATATTTCCAAACTGGTATTTTAGTCTAGCATGCGGTGCTATCGTTGGGAGAGTGGGTGAGTAATCTGTGTAGATTTTATCTATTAGAAGGTTTAAGCACTTACGCTGGAATTTTTTAAAGTTACTTTTTCTATTGTAGACCAGGATTAGTAAGTAACTATTACATTTTTCTTTTATCTTAGCACTACGTATTACTACCAGTTCAGGTTATACACCTAAGTAGTAATTATACTAATGTGTTAAGAATTCGGATGGTTAATTTAGAGGAAGTGTATCAACATTTGCGTGTAGGGAGAGTGGGAGACCATTTAGGAATACTACCTTCAGTATATCCAAATGAGATTGAAACTATATTTGCCCATCTTCGGCATTCTAGTATATTGCAAGAGTTTCACCTTATACAATACGGCCATTGAGCTGGGTTTTCCTTTATTAACGTGCTAGCAGACATGATTTTCGGTGGCCGAATGTTATAAGGTGTCACTCTCGTAATAAACTAGACTGCGGCTGACGGGGAGCTTTGGGTTTGAATCTTGGTCGAATGTACTGAGGTCGGTTTTACCTAGTTAGTTTTCTACCCTCCTTCCACGCGAATATGGATACATTTCCTCTAAATTAAACCTTAACTCATTTCTAACACAGTAAGTAAGTTACATATTTGCATACAACCCGGACGGTTAGCAAGACGCGGTGATAATAAAAAGTGAAAGGCGAAAGCTGATAGATAACACTCAAAACCACTCATGACTTGCAACAAAATGATAACATTGTTGTGTAAAGAGGCTACGATTGAACAAATTTTAGTAGGTAGAAAATAACAAAGGGAGATAACTAGAGTCGAGATAATTCAATAGTGATAATAAGTTGGTGAACTCCTCAGTAAGAAAACTGAAAGCACTCAGTGATGAGGTGTTCCTTAAATAACACGATAAGTTTGATTTACCTGTATGACGATAACATATTTTTAAATTAAATTAAATTTTATTTAGGATGTAAATGAAAATTATTTAAACTAGTTAAAGATTGCAGTCATGTAGTATCTAAAGGTAAATCTTCAGGTCTTACAGTAGAATATTTAAATAAATCCAGATTACACATCATCATCATTATCGTAGACTGTTTCCAGCATGAAGCTGGGTCAGTTTGGTAAAATGCCTCTATCTTTCTATATCCTTCCTCTTTTAATTTCTTCCATTATTCTCCTATCACTCGCAAACTTTTTGCTATCTGCTCTTCCTATCTTTCTTGGTTTCCCTTGCATATTTTCCCCCACATACTCCATTCTCTATTATTTTATTTGGAATCCTCTCCTTCTCCATCCTCATTACATGTCCATACCATCTCAGTCTTGCTTCCTCTACTCTCTCATGTACTCCAACATCCTCATTACATGCTCATACCATCTCAGTCTTGCTTCCTCTACTATCTCATCTACTCCAACATCCTCATTACATGGCCATACCATCTCAGTCTTGCTTCCTCTACTATCTCATCTACTCCAACATCCTCATTACATGTCCATACCATCTCAGTCTTGCTTCCTCTACTATCTCATCTACTCCAACATCCTCATTACATGTCCATACCATCTCAGTCTTGCTTCCTCTACTCTCTCATGTACTCCAACATCCTCATTACATGCTCATACCATCTCAGTCTTGCTTCCTCTACTATCTCATCTACTCCAACATCCTCATTACATGTCCATACCATGTCAATCTTGCTTCCTCTACTCTCTCATGTACTCCAACATCCTCATTACATGCTCATACCATCTCAGTCTTGCTTCCTCTACTATCTCATCTACTCCAACATCCTCATTACATGTCCATACCATCTCAGTCTTGCTTCCTCTACTCTCTCATGTACTCCAACATCCTCATTACATGCTCATACCATCTCAGTCTTGCTTCCTCTACTATCTCATCTACTCCAACATCCTCATTACATGTCCATACCATCTCAGTCTTGCTTCCTCTACTATCTCATCTACTCCAACATCCTCATTACATGCTCATACCATCTCAGTCTTGCTTCCTCTACTATCTCATCTACTCCAACATCCTCATTACATGTCCATACCACCTCAGTCTTGTTTCCTCTACTATCTCATGTACTCCTGTATTTCCACTCTTCCCCAGATAACTTCATTCCTAATCTTGTTCCTCCTCATGACAGTTAACATGCTCCTCACAAACTTCATTCCCATGGCCTTCACTTTTCTGGCCTCTCTTAAACTCATTGTCCATGTTTCTGCTTCATGTGTGACAATGAGTAAAAAGTACTCTCTGTACAACACTTTATCACACTTCAAAGGCACTTATACTCTCCATAACAAGTCCGCTATTTATGAAAGGTGCTGATTGCCAATATCTATAGAATTACTCACATTAACTCCCAATTTCTCGAAAAAACTAATTTTGAAACTCCTGAACAGCGAAAACTGACGCCACACTAGCGGCTTGCGAGATAATTGTTCATACCAGCTAAACACTGTGCTAGGCAGGGCTCTACTTGTGAGATAATTTTTCATACCAGCTAAACACTGTGCTAGACAGGGCTCTACTTGTGAGATAATTGTTCATACCAGCTAAACACTGTGCTAGACAGGCTCTACTTGTGAGATAATTGTTCATACCAGCTAAACACTGTGCTAGACAGGGCTCTACTTGTGAGATAATTGTTCATACCAGCTAAACACTGTGGGAGACAGGGCTCTACTTGTGAGATAATTATTCATACCAGCTAAACACTGTGCTAGACAGAGCTCTACTTGTGAGATAATTGTTCATATCAGCTAAACACTGTGCTAGACAGGGATCTACTTGTGAGATAATTGTTCATACCAGCTAAACACTGTGATAGACAGGGCTCTACTTGTGAGATAATTGTTCATACCAGCTAAACACTGTGCTAGACAGGGCTCTACTTGTGAGATAATTGTTCATACCAGCTAAACACTGTGCTAGACAGAGCTCTACTTGTGAGATAATTATTCATACCAGCTAAACACTGTGCTAGGCAGGGCTCTACTTGTGAGATAATTGTTCATACCAGCTAAACACTGTGCTAGACAGGGCTCTACTTGTGAGATAATTGTTCATACCAGCTAAACACTGTGCTAGACAGAGCTCTACTTGTGAGATAATTGTTCATACCAGCTAAACACTGTGCTAGACAGGGCTCTACTTGTGAGATAATTGTTCATACCAGCTAAACACTGTGCTAGACAGGGCTCTACTTGTGAGATAATTGTTCATACCAGCTAAACACTGTGCTAGACAGAGCTCTACTTGTGAGATAATTATTCATACCAGCTAAACACTGTGCTAGGCAGGGCTCTACTTGTGAGATAATTATTCATACCAGCTAAACACTGTGCTAGACAGAGCTCTACTTGTGAGATAATTATTCATACCAGCTAAACACTGTGCTAGACAGAGCTCTACTTGTGAGATAATTGTTCATACCAGCTAAACACTGTGCTAGACAGGGCTCTACTTGTGAGATAATTGTTCATACCAGCTAAACACTGTGCTAGACAGGGCTCTACTTGTGAGATAATTGTTCATACCAGCTAAACACTGTGCTAGACAGAGCTCTACTTGTGAGATAATTGTTCATACCAGCTAAACACTGTGCTAGACAGGGCTCTACTTGTGAGATAATTGTTCATACTAGCTAAACACTGTGCTAGACAGAGCTCTACTTGTGAGATAATTGTTCATACCAGCTAAACACTGTGCTAGGCAGGGCTCTACTGGCGAGTAAAGCAAGTTCAAACAAGATGTAAACAAACACTTGCAACCGTCTGATAATGATGTTGATGAAATAAACCACCCATTGTACAAAATATATACTTAAAAAAGTAAAAATATGTTTGCTTTAGAAAATTCATGCAATCTTTTGATATACGGTAATTATTTGTTTATGAGAAATAGCCATAATATAACATACTTTTCTCAAATTCAACAAAATGCTAACTTGGGTGAGTTGGCATCGTGACTTGCTCATAATCTAGAGCTTTCATTTTCCGATTGAAGCTCCTTTAATATATTTTATTTTTTTCAAAAAGATGAAAAAAATAGTCTTTCATTTTAAATTGTATTAATAAATATATAATTTGTTTTAAATATGTTTATAAAAATTTACAGAGTATTTGGTAAACTAGCCCAATAGTCTCTTTTAATAATAATTAAACAAGTTAAATTGAAAACATTTGACTACATTTTCTTTTAAATGTTCTATGTAGGTGATTATTGGGTTTTATTACAGTTAAATACATGTTTAAAAATAAGGCTAACAAAGCTAATTATTATTTGCATAGTGAAAACACCTTTATTTCATATCGATATTTTAAGAATAGTGGCAAAATTAGAATAGTGTCATAACAAATTCGAATTGATAAATTATTTATTACTCAGAAAAAAAATGTTAAAATTGAGCTTGGATAGATATCGTGAGCTCCAGCGTTAAAGATACGAAATGATATAAATTAACTATTACAATTTAAGACGTTTAACTGATAATTCTCCAATCTGTGCAAACCTTGAAATAATAAATTTGGTGGCAAAATATTAAATATGGTTTCCTTATAAAGCCAAACACATAGTTTTACATGATGCACCCAATACAACGATAGTGTTTACTTTAATCTGCGTATCTTGTACAATGTCACGCTTGTATCCTATCAGCTCAATCATTTGAAACATCATATATTCTACAATGTTGTCAGATTGGAAACTTAGCCTTTAGAGTAACAATCCCTTATCACATCTACAGAATAACTCCCTCTGCTACTCACTTATTACTCTTCAAAAGTATGCTTAAACAAGTATATATTGAGTTTATATAAACATAATAAATATATGTGATGTAAATTATTCATAGAGCAAACTAAATAAAGACTGTGACATTTTTTGCTAGAAGAAAGGAGTCTAAAGTCAAAGCACCACGAGGGATGAACTGACGCGACGCCAGGGAAAAGAGCCTAATTCAAGGGGCGTCGAAGCGGGTTCGAATTTGTTGAATTGCTACGTGAGCTCATTTGAAGGTGATTTAATGTGTATAAAGAAAATATTATTTTCTTCTAAATAACTACTATGATATTGAAAAAAAATGGTTGCCAATTCATTGGCACTTTGGTTCCTCAAAGAGAAATTTAATATTTCAATTAATTAGAATTTAAAATGTAAACAACTATATGAAGGTGAGGCTGAATGATGGAGAGACCAGCAGCTAGAGATATGAAGAGGAGTGAGACAGGGATGTTGTTTGTCACGCAGTCTGTCCAACTTGTATGGAGAGTGACTAGTCAAGGATACCCTAGAGGGGCATGGGAATTTCAGGATAGGAGGACGCGTCAGCAACACAATAAAATATGTAGATGATATAGCTTTGCTGGCCAAAAATAAAGAAGAGTTGCAGGAAACGATGGACCGGCTAGTGGAGATAGGGAGAAGATATGGCATGGAGATCAACAGTGGAAAGTTAAAAGTGATGGCGATTTAAAAAAATGAAAAACAGCTGGAAATCAAAAATTGAAAAACATGAGTTGGAAAATATAGAATAGTTCAAAATCAATTTTTTTTCGCGATCAAAATGGTTCCAACACATTTATCAACTAGGATAACTAGCGTAACCTATTTGAGTCCTAGTTGTTGTTTTTACAAATGGTCGTAATAGCTATCTAATTAGTGGAAAAGAAATGTTCATAAGTTTTATTTTGCATCGTAAAATTAATTATTCACTAACTCAATCACTGTGAGGGCTCTGGGTGGCCGCCCGATTCGCTTTATGTTATATTATCCTCCTCACATATGCTCTTCAATATTATGCTCCTCGACCTCATTACAACTCTCTTTCCACTCCATCCTCTTCAATCTCATGCTCCTCGACCTCATTACAACCTCTTTCCACTCCATCCTCTTCAATCTTATGCTCCTCGACCTCATTACAACCTCTCTTTCCACTCCATCCTCTCAATCTTATGCTCCTCGACCTCATTACAACCTCTCTTTCCACTCCATCCTCTTCAATCTTATGCTCCTCGACCTCATTACAACCTCTCTTTCCACTCCATCCTCTTCAATCTCATGCTCCTCGGCCTCATTACAACCTCTCTTTCCACTCCATCCTCTTCAATCTTATGCTCCTCGACCTCATTACAACCTCTTTCCACTCCATCCTCTTCAATCTCATGCTCCTCGGCCTCATTACAACCTCTCTTTACACTCCATCCTCTTCAATCGCCATCAGAACTTTGTTTATATTCATACTATCATATGCCTTCTCCACATACATAAACACCTTTACTAGGTCCTTCCTTCTATCAACAGTCGTATAGCGATGGTAAAGTCTATTGTTGACCTTTGTTCCTCTTTCCACCTTCCTTTCATTTTATTTATTATTCTCATTTCCAGTGTCTTCTCATATATATATATATATTTGTATACAGTGGTGCATCATACACACACATAACCTAACATCTTCTTATAAATAATTTGATAAGCCCGTTTCCGGTAATAGAAATTACGAGGAAGTGACTGAACAGATTTCGACAAACGACCAGTCATTTAAATGGTTATCAGTCCAGGATGTCGGTAAGAATAGCAGTTTTCCACAAAAACCCCATTTTCACAGATAGTATTAAGTTTTCCATTCTTTGTTTGATCACCATGGAAACCGGCTGTAAATCTCTAACAAAATAACAATTATCTTTGTATGCAAGTCATAACACATCTAAATTGGAATGCCTAAACTGGGGAAACATTTATTTTTTATTGGAATGGTCTTATCGTTAATTCGCATTTAAATGAATACTGTTGAGCATAACTCGAAAATTAAAAGGTTATGTTGTTAACTTCGTGAACATGTTGTCTACTCTTTGTTTCGCGCGAGATAAAATTATGTTTGAACATGTTAAGATATGTATTATAAGCTCAAAAACGATCAAATGATGTTTAATAATGTTTAAAAATATCCATTTTAACTATCTAAGTATGAGTTATGATGTTAATTTTTGTCAAATAATGGGTTGTGATGTTCATTTTGGCAAATAGTAACACAATACAAATACATAAGTTAGGCTATGATTTTATTTTACCGGTTAATTTTGAGGGTATGATATTTGATAGTATCATACTTTTGAGTAACACATCAATATTTTTGCATACTCTCTTTCTATTAGACTCTCTCACGCTCTCAATCATTCTCTCTTTCTATCAGACTCTCTCACGCTCTCACACTTTCTCCCCTTTCCACACATAAACGCACGCATGCACGCAAACACACACACACCCACTCAATAAAACTCTGTATTTGATCATTCTCTATCACACACTCTATACCCTTCCATACACTCTTTAATACACAATTACTCTCACATTATTTTATTATACTCACCCTTTCTTAAGCTCTTTCTCAAACGCTTTCTTTCTCAAACTCCCTCTATCTAAATTATCTCTCTCTATCTCAAACTCACTCACTCGCTCAATCTCTTTCTCTCTCAAACCCGCTCTTTTAATTTATCTCCCTGACTATTTCTCTAACTCTCTCTCAATCTGATTTCTTTTCTCAAAACTAATCTCTCCCTCTCTAACTGCATCGTTGCTTCTCCTTTCACGTAAAAAAATAAATGATTGCTTTTATATAATTAAATAAGTTATCCCTGATGAAGAAAGAGAAGGCAAATTCATCACAGAAATATATAAGTTTAACAAATAAGTTTATTAAAAGGTAAACAAAAAGATATAGAGCTACATGTGAGTGTCAACGTTTAAATTCAATTAATTAATGATAACCATATTCAGTTATCGAGGTAGAAAATATTAGGTTAGACAAATAGGTGTTATTACTTTGTCCACAAGGAGCCGACAGTAGTTAGATAGATTATTTTGTTTGGTTAAGTAACTCTAGAAATAGAGATATCACTTTAATCATCTGACATAACTCGGAAACAGTAAAAAAGGGAATTAAGTTTTAGGTAACATATAAAGGACAATCTAGCCAGGATAATACCAGACTAATACCTGAAAGGTGTAAGCATGAAAAATAGTGAAACAATTGAAAATAAAAACTTAGCATCAAATTATATATTTTAGAGTTACTAAGAAGAATATTATTTAAGCTAATTTGTATGTATTAACCCTCATGGAGAGTTACGAAAAATCTAAGAAAAATATCCTATAATAGGAGCTTTCATTTTACAAATAATAGATGGCTAACAATCAGGTATCTACACAGTAATTTACTATGGCCGGTCATTTCCTAATGAGTATTGTCAGAGCAATTAATAGTAAATTTATACATTTACCCATTACCAGATCATACAATAGCTAATACAAACTATCTTTGAACACTAGGATAAATATAGCGCCGAAAGGGGCCGAAAGAAAGCATTATCCTCTATCTATCTAGTAGTGCTCTCACAGGTTTCGCACTGTAAATAGATACACAAACAAGGGTGTAATCGTGACTGCAACCAGTCACTGACCAACCTAGGTCCAGGAAGAAAATGTTAGATGATCTGATTGTTGTCATAAAGAGATTCTAAACGAGATCATACCGCTTAGGGTGTCATAAAAATATAACAATGTCTCAAGGACTTAGAAAAGGAAATCAAATTCACGGACTTAGTATATTCAATCACCTGAATAGAGCACTCGTATTCAAACAATGCCTTATGGGCATAGGGAAATAATATTCAGACAATCTGATTAAAGAAACTATGTCTGATGGACATAGAGAAATATTGCTAGATCTTCTGACAATAATCCTTGTGTCTGATGGACATTGAAAATAACTCAGACACTCTAACACAATACACTATGTCTGGTGGACATAGAAAATAAAGACAGTCATTCTAATACATGAAACTATGTCTGAGGGACATAGATAGCAACGTCAAACATTCTGACATGTTACGCGGTGGTGAAACCGACGCCTGACACATCATGGCCATCGGTAGTCTTCGATGCTGAAGTTGTATGAAGTAGTTCCTTCTCTGGTAAATAAATACAATGGAATACAAAAATGGGCCGCCTTTCGGCTGTTGCCCGACGCAGAACATCTGACTTTACAGTTATGCCACGCCATGTTGTCTATGAAAGGGCTGATTTGTTGTTTGAGTACCGAGTCATTGTCATGACTCTTAACCTCGCGAATGAACTTATATACCTATGAAATGAGACAGATGAAATGAGGCTGTAAGAGAAATACAAGTATTAGTAAATTATAAGCTGTAAGAAAATTACACGTGTATTAGAAAATGACCCTTTGAGGTGATAATTTGTGATTGTGTTGGGTCGTGGGAATTTGGGAGGATTTTCTTTTCTTGGGATGTGGGAAGGTGTGTTTAAGGTATGATGGTGTACAAAAATGGGATCTACGGGGAATCTGTTATATAGCGACAGAACTGGCCAGGAGTACACAGGACATCAAAAGGGGGAGGGGGGAGGGTTGCGAAATAAATCCACTTCCTCACTAGCGCTGTCAACAGGTGTGGCGAGTAGAGACAATAATCTCTCTTTTCTTCGACGTGTGCCCCTCTATCCAGACGTGAAAATGCTCACGATACCGAAATGGTCCACTGGGACAATGTTCCTCAACGCTTGGGCGTCTCCCGGCCACATCAATTCTGAGTGAGTCACCCCCTGTCTCTTCTTATTGGAATATATTAGTACTTGCTGTCTTGTTTTAATTGTCTTTATGGAATTTTGATAGTTTTTTTTAGTTAAATTTTGATTGTAGATGTCATATTATATAAATGACATGCTACAAAATTCTCCTTCACACACTATCTCTACCAAAATTTTACATTCTCTCTTTCACATACAAAATTTATCAAGCATTTTTCCTTACATATTTTCTTCATCACACACTCTTTCCTCCTACTTACACTCTTGTTCTCTTCTCCCAGTATTTCTCTGCCTAACACATACACATACACACACTCTCACTATCACTCGCTTACACTCACTTGATCTCTCTCAATTGCTCATTCTTTGTCTCTTACACCCACTTTCTCACACTCACACTCTCATTTTCACACTCACTCACACACTTAGACAATCACACACTCAAACACTTATACTCTCATTTTCACTATCACATTTTATCACTCTCTCTATCATATATCTTATATATAATTTGATAAGCCCGTTTCCAGTAATAGAAATTGCAAGGAAATGACTGAACAGAATCTGACAAACGAACACTCATTTTAAAGATTAGGGAATCAGGATGCTAGTAAAAATGGTGGCCTAAAACTAAAACCTAATTTTCCTAGCGAGTTTTCCATCTTTTCCTTCTGTGTGGACAGTGGTTCATCTATACAATCATAATTTGTTTACATCACCATGGAAACCATGATTTGTGTACAGCTGTATATTGGTAAATTAAATATTTGTCTTTGTTTAAAAATAATGTCAGCTCAATAATCGTTACCTGAGTAATTTGGTGCAATGAATATAGATCCGGGAGGGGGGTCACTTTAACCCGGGGCGTGGAGTGGGAATATATACGTTTTAATTAAAAATATACACCAAAGACTAAATATATAAGTAGAGTTGATAGCCTTTGACTAGTTAACGTTTAACAAAAAAGTGAGTAAGGGATTATTATATAATAATAAAAAGTGTAATATACATTTTAGTGCAATAATCTGAGGCCGTCGCTGTAACGACCCACTAGTTTTCATTTAAAGCTGTTGTATAATTTACCGTAGCATTTCTTGAACTATCTCATTTTTGACTTTATCCTTCACCTCATCTATTAGAGAAATTTCTCGGAGCTCGGTAGGCAGTTGGTTGGAAAATTTGATAATGGTGCGTAGTTATAAATCCCCCACCCCAACATTTCTTTGCAATTTTATCAATTTAAAATCATTAGTCTTGCATGGTTATATCTTCTTGCCAAATTTAAGTTTTCTATCACACAATAAAAGTAGTTGTTTCGATTAATTTTGGAAGTTGTTACCCACACCTCTCAATCTAAACAACTCCTGCTTCAAAATTTAGAATTTTAACACAAATATATTTATTTCTTTTTTTATTGCCTGACTTCAAAATTTAAATTTTCTACCACACCTATGTTTATATTTTTACCACCCACTTCCCCCTCCCCCAATCACCTATGTTCCAATTAAACATTAAACATTTTCATCCCATAATAAATATTTGGAGTGGCTTTATACCTGCCTACCAAATTTCAGTTTTCTACTACACTGGAAAGTAGTTGTTTACCATTAATTTTTGGTATTTTGAACCCCTCACCCTCTTTTCTCAAATCCAGTCTAAGAAAAAAAAATTAAAACTAATTTGGTTAACTGTACTTGTCTCTCTACCTGTGTGCCAAATTTTAACCTTTTATCTCATCTAGAAAGGTTTGTTTATCTAGTTAAAAGACCCCCATTTTCCTGGACCTCATTTTGAAATTTGCTAATTCCAGTTTTTTCTGGTTATATATATTCTATAATATATCAAACATGGGGTTTTAAGCAAGACACTAAATTTAAACTTTGAGTGATGCATTCTTATTTTATAGAGTGGAGATCAACCCAAATTTGAGAGAGAGTTTCATTTAATTGAAAAGTGTTCCCTATTTACCACTTATATGTGAGTTTGTTTGTAGTACACGAAGAAGTAAACAAAGAAAGCAAACAAATTATGGGGAGCTCTCTATAGTTTCTAACGAAAATAAAGGGTTAGTTAAAACATCCAATTAACTGGAATGGTAAAGTGTCCAAAGGATAAATATTGACCACAAACATTCACAAAGACAAGGAAAAATGTTAAGGAAAAAAGGGATGCTCGGAAATAAAAGGGAAATACTTTCTAATAAAATGGGGGTATAATTTTATATTTGTATATAGATATTAAATATATATATTTTTAAATCAATTCATTTTAACATTTATAATCACCCCGCTTTGAGGGCTGCATAGTTTGTCTTGTTTTGGACTATCGTTGACGGGGAGATCGACGTTAGAATATCGGTAGAGAGTATTGAGGGTAGGGATGTAAAAGGTATCGATTCTTTACTAATAACGATATTTTCTTCCCGATAAAAGAATTTTTTCACTTGATACTTTTACTGACACTTTTACTGATATGTGCACTCACACTCGGTATTGAATCAGACAACTTTTTTTAATCTTCACTCATACTGGGATTAAATGTTTACTAGGGTGGACAGTGGAGGGAGAACAAACGACATTATTTATCAACTCTCACTCATGCTGGGACTAAATGTTTACTAGTGTGGACTGTGAAGGGAGAACAAATGACACTGTTTATCAACTCTCACTCATGCTGGGACTAAATGTTTACTAGGGTGGACAGTGGAGGGAGAACAAATGACACTGTTTATCAACTCTCACTCATGCTGGGACTAAATGTTTACTAGGGTGGACAGTGGAGGGAGAACAAATGACACTGTTTATCAACTCTCCCTCATGCTGGGACTAAATGTTTACTAGGGTGGACAGTGGAGGGAGAACAAATGACACTGTTTATCAACTCTCACTCATGCTGGGACTAAATGTTTACTAGGGTGGACTGTGGAGGGAGAATAAATGACACTATTTATCAACTCTCACTCATACTGGGACTAAATGTTTACTAGGGTGGACTGTGGAGGGAGAACAAATGACACTGTTTATCTACTCTCACTCATGCTGGGACTAAATGTTTACTAGGGTGGACTGTGAAGGGAGAACAAATGACACTGTTTATCAACTCTCACTCATGCTGGGACTAAATGTTTACTAGGGTGGACTGTGGAGGGAGAACAAATTACACTATTTATCAACTCTCACTCATGCTGGGACTAAATGTTTACTAGGGTGGACAGTGGAGGGAGAACAAATGACACTGTTTATCAACTCTCACTCATACTGGGACTAAATGTTTACTAGGGTGGACTGTGGAGGAAGAACAAATGACACTGTTTATCAACTCTCACTCATGCTGGGACTAAATGTTTACTAGGGTGGACTGTGGAGGAAGAACAAATGACACTGTTTATCAACTCTCACTCATGCTGGGACTAAATGTTTACTAGGGTGGACTGTGGAGGGAGAACAAATTACACTATTTATCAACTCTCACTCATGCTGGGACTAAATGTTTACTAGGGTGGACTGTGGAGGAAGAACAAACGACACTTTTTATCAACTCTCACTCATGCTGGGACTAAATAATTACTAGGATGGACTGTGGAGGGAGAACAAATGACACTGTTTATCAACTCTCACTCATGCTGGGACTAAATGTTTACTAGGGTGGACTGTGGAGGGAGAACAAATTACACTATTTATCAACTCTCACTCATGCTGGGACTAAATGTTTACTAGGGTGGACTGTGGAGGAAGAACAAACGACACTTTTTATCAACTCTCACTCATGCTGGGACTAAATAATTACTAGGATGGACTGTGGAGGGAGAACAAATGACACTGTTTATCAACTCTCACTCATGCTGGGACTAAATGTTTACTAGGGTGGACTGTGGCGGGAGAACAAATGACAATATTTATCATCTTTCACTCATGCTTGGACTAAATATTTACTAGGGTGGACTGTGGAGCGAAAACAAATGACACTGTTTATCAACTCTCACTCATGCTGGGACTAAATGTTTACTAGGGTGGACAGTGGAGGGAGAACAAATGACACTGTTTATCAACTCTCACTCATGCTGGGACTAAATGTTTACTAGGGTGGACAGTGGAGGGAGAACAAATTACACTATCTATCAACTCTCACTCATGCTGGGACTTAATGTTTACTAGGGTGGACTGTGGAGGGAGAACAAATGACACTGTTTATCAACTTTCACTCATGCTGAGACTAAATGTGTACTAGGGTGGACAGTTGAGGGAGAACAAATGACACTATTTATCAACTCTCACTCATGCTGGGACTAAATGTTTACTAGGGTGGACAGTGGAGGGAGAACAAATGACACTGTTTATCAACTCTCACTCATGCTGGGACTAAATGTTTACTAGGGTGGACTGTGGAGGGAGAACAAATGACACTGTTTCTCAATTCTCACTCATTTTCTGAAACGTTAGCATAAAATCTCTTTTAGCTTATCATAATAATAGTTGCCCTTTCATTTCTGTTTGTCAATACAGCTTGATGCTTGACCTAGCGATGGGGTGAGCGGAGACCAGTCTACTACCCCTTTATCAATAAGCATGGCCACAAAAAACTAAACAAAAGAAGTGTTTTTAGTAGGGATATGCGAGATCATTTTTTCATTTAGAGACGATCTCGAGAAGGGAATATAAAAGAATTATCTAAACACGAGAACAAGACGAGAAAACGTTCTTTGAAAGTATAAAATTGTAAATTAGGTGTATTTAAGTAATTACATAGTTTGTAGAGTTCCTTTTTGACATTTGAGCTGGCTCTAGCTTTAGATGGTCTTATATATAAGTTCATTCAAGCACTTGATATATAAATCATCCACATTTAAAATTCAATTATAAACTATTTATAATTTAATTTTGTCGTGTAACATTTTATTTTATCAAAGTTTGATATTAATAAACAATATATAACCAAAATGTTTCTTGATAAAGGCTGTTTTTTGGGGGAGGGGTGGAAATGCGTCCTGTTTTTGGGTTATTAAGGTATTATTGAAAATAATAAATTCCCGGTTTGGCTTTTTAATTTCTTATGGAAAGTTTTTACTTTTTTTTAATTTCTCGAATTTTTGATATTCATTTTATAACTTTGGAGACGAGATCGAGATGTTTTTTCTTGAATTTTCGAGATATTTTCGAGTGTTGCACATCCCTATCTTTTAGTAAACTCAAGGGTGCGCCAAGGAGACCAAGCAAAATAGTTCATGTACATTTCGATACCGATACTTATTGTTATCGATACTTTTCTTTTGATACCACATCCTTTATTATTGAGGGTGGTTTTAAAGCTTGAAACCCAAACGATTAGTAGAATGCGCTGCTAAAAAAATAAATTATAATAACTGTACCTCAAAATTATTTGCTCGTTTATAAACATGAATTACACTTGGTAAAAGAAATAATGTGTCATGCATTTAAATTCTGTCCAGTAACATTTGTTAGCATTCCAAATATAGATGAATACAATCTAAGGTGGGAGTTACATAATTTAACTTATTATGTTTATGATAATACAAATATTCTTTGTTTTTACCTTCTCCCTAATTTCAGCATATAAAAATATTTTGTAAAGGTTGATAATATAATATATTAATACTTACTGGGTATATCTACTTGGGTTTTATTAACGCAAAGCAAATTCAATTCAGAAGGGAATTATAATTACTTATATCAATTCAATTTGTGGAAAATTTAAATACAGTTAATTACTTTTAACATTTTTATGATATAATCAACATCTGTGAGAGCTTGGAATAAACGTCAATATATTCTAGTCGTGTTTATAATCCCGGCTAGACAGATACACTGATAGTATATTTTACTAAATAGTTTACCATTCTTTCTCAATATTAATGATGGTGCATTTATTCTAAATTCAACTTTTCTCGCCCATATTCCATCAACATAATAGAATACGATATCCAAGATAGGCAATAAAAATCACTAGAAAATAAAGCTCGGCTTCTTCAAACATAGGTAGGCCCTATAGTTATTGTTGTTTAACAAATATTTTAATATTTTGTCAGAAGTATATCCCATGATTGTATATTATCTACAAGTGCTATTTCTATAGCATGAGTTCTGTGCAGTTGAGGGAAAAACATCCTTGAATTCAGTGTGTTTAAAGTTTGATAAAGTAAAGTTAACAACATTTTATTAACCGTCTTGTATTAACATACAAATCCACAGTGTGAATACTCAAGTGAGATATCCCGACCGAGCGGCCGCCACCGCTAGCGATTATTATGCCAACATTTGATGATATTGAGTGTCATGTGGTCAGTACAACAACAAATTTTGTCATTAATCTCAGTTTTCTAAACTGGGGCTGCTACTTCTTTATTCAAATTTCTCCTATTGTTGTCCTCGCTATGCAGTGTTTGGACCCATTAACAGATACATTTTGGAAGTGCCGGGAATCGAAGTGGGACATCTGTAGCCAGGAGTTCTCCAGTAACACGTGTTTACAGAGACGAGAGTGGCTCTCTCTTACTACCGCGTATCTATTTATCTCTTTGCTCTCTCACCACTACTGCTACAATCATAGATCACGTTCGCGAGTCTTGGTTTCTGTGATTCCCCGCACTAGTGCCTTGTTTCTCCGCCACTAGCGCTGTAATCGTAAAAAACCTACACCTCTATTGATCTTTTCCTTAAAGTATATTCTGCTTTATATAAGCATAGTATTTATTATCTCGGAACTATAATTCAAATTATTTAACTTATGAAATTATGACACAATGTAGATAATATAGAACCAAAATAAACGATAAAATATGTTAAATATGAACAGAAATTGGTATTTTATAAGTAAAGTCAGTATTTACCCTATTACCCGCTAAACTTTCTTCCCCATCCCCCATCCCCCATCCACCCCAACACGCATTTATCTAAGGTTTTGTATAACGCGATGTTTTCCAAGAACGCAACAACTGCATTGTAAGAAAATTTTCTGTAAACATTGATTGCACACAATAGACCCCAAAACAAACTTATTATTATTATTATTATTATTATTATTATTATTATTATTAACCCCACTTCTAACTACCCGTTCGGGTTATACGCACTTACGCTATTGTGTAATGGTAGGGTGATTGTGAGATGAAATGGAGGACCTACAGCTTAACGTGGAATCCGAACCACGGTGGAGGCCTGGCATTTATCACCTTCACATTTTGTAGTTAATATACGTCTTGTCAAAGGTGAAGGAAGGGTTTGGCAATCAGATAAATCTTTGCCGGGACTGAGGATTGAGCCCCGGACCCTTACCCCTAGACCACCAGGTCACACAAGACATACCTTAACAAGGGATTACACACCATAGTGAATGCAAAATATTTTAATAAAACGGTAATTTTATTTATTTTTTGCTGCCCGAATAGTTAATTATTTTGTTTGTTTATAGGGATCAGTGTTTTGTTGAGTGGTTAAAATTGTTTCTGTAACACGTGACCTTCTTGAGTTAAATTGAGCGCGAGTTGTTGCCGTCCTTGATGAGCATCTCTCTGTAAATACCTCCGCGCCCGAGGTAGATTAGCACTCAAGTGTGGAAGATAGACTTACTGGATAGATAGATTTCATCAGTAACGTAGGACAAACTAGTTAAACGTCTAATATACCTTCCAAGAGGGTAGACTTGATGAGTAAAAAAGGCATCACTGTCGTACACTCACTGGCTGAACAAGTTGACGACGTTCATTTCCAAGATAGTGAACAGGATGAGTAAATATTCAGTACACTCAGAGTCTAGTGAACTATTTAGGTTCATTCCCAAGCTAGTGAACTATAGGAGCTATAATTAGTACAGTACAGTAAATGTGTGGTTTACTTGAGATAATGTACTTATTGTCATCCAGTCAACAGTTTGTGAAGTGAAGAGAATATCACTATAACATTACTTAGCAATATATATATATAAAGGGGGGTGGGGTAGCACAGGTTGAAGTTGGAAGATCATCACTTTAAGATTAATTTTCACCCTCATGGCGACTGCCCTTACATGTACGGGACAAGAGGCTTCCCTTCTCTGCCCTTGTGATGTTTCTGGTCCGGTAATCCTGACACAAAGTGACTCCTCGTGGCCGCGTCCAGAAGGTTTAAACGGTGGGCTAGCCGCCAGGTCACACAAATAAATCTTTGTTAAGGTTGTCTGTGAAGGGCCCGTCGGTAATACGAGTGGCGTAGGTCGCGATTTGACCTTTGACCCCTGCCTGTGTGATGTCACAACACTCCTCCTGGGTTTTCCATGATGACTCATACGTGGCGCCATTTTGGTGGCTCGACAAGACAAGTCGAGACAGGAATAGATCACGACCTTGAATTATGTCGCAACCCCCCTCCCCTTTCTATGTGTCAATAGGTTTTCCCAGGTGACGTCATCGCTCTCTCGCAACCTTAGTTGGTAATAGCTATAAATATCAGCACCGGTTTTGAAATCCTTTCATTGTATAACTTGTCTTCGAGTGTTAAACAAGCAACCCAGGATGAGTGATTACACTTCAGTAACGAATCTGGGTGAGTAAATAAACTTTTATAACAGGCACACTCATTACTTATTTGTTGTTAAATCAACGTTTATACATTTAATTTATTTCAAAATTACAATAAACCATGGCAAAGTTGTCTTAAGTTTATTAATTTATAATAGGTATATGAGAATTAAAATTATAGATAATTTTAAGGTGTCTAAGCAGCCAATTTTTTTGGATGACATTTGGATAAAGGAACTGGCAAGGGCGCATATCAAGGTGACAGCGCACAAGTAAAGAATTCGGATACAGCCTTAGTCCCTTCGCTGAGCAAATATGATTAAGAAGTCGTTGAAAGTGAGCTAATATCACATTTTTACACAGTTATTCTATTAATTAATCTAAAACTATAGGCCTGTTATGTTAAAATAGCACTGGTTGAATTTTACGGATTTATTTTGGTGTGAACTATATTTGAAAAAATGAACATTAAGTAGAGCTGAACGCCTGCGTTGCAATTTCAAGCCTACCAAGGTAATATTAAAATAGTATTTTAAAGAATACCACTCACCCAAATCCCAATCTTTATCGTTTCTGGATCTTTCTTTTTCTGCGATGACGTACCAGATGCAAGCTAGCCAATGAGCGACAAGCGTGAAGGACAACATGAGGAGGGTAAGAATCATGGCACTGTATTGGGAGTAGCGGTCCATCTTTTGGAGCAATCTTGCCAGGCGTAATAACCTTGTGAGCTTTAGAAGGTGGATGTGACCATGTCCAGATTCCTATTCAAAAACATAGCCAATGAGAGGAAATTAGAGTTTAAAAAAACACTACTTATATCACAGTTTAAACTCCCTCTTCCGTAGCAGTCAAGAGTTGACGTCTCTGACCCATATAATGAAATATTCCAAATAAATAACTTTCCCACTCTTTCTCTAAATCCTTTATCCAGGGGGCCTGACAGCATTCTCTTCTTGTTATTAAATTATAGGCTACTTTATCTATGGCAATTTGAGATTTTACATTATACATTTAAATAAACTGTGATTTTTATTTTTCATTAACACAAAAGAATACGGGAAATCAAATAACACTACTAAGATTTGTTTATAAGTTTTGTATTAATATAAGATTAAAAATGTACTCATCTAAACTACGAAAGAACTTAAAGAAATTGGAATGTTACAACATAACCTCGAAAGTATTTTTAGTAAGTTATGCAGTCGATTATATTATTCCAACTCGACAAAGCCCAAACTTCTAAGTGGAAACAAAAATGGTTTTTCATAAAATAACCTTTCCTAAAATACCATATCGACATATTACCATTTCTAACATAATACAAATAAATGGTTCGGTGCACCACACAGAATTTCTCCCCCTTTTGTATTAAAATATACATTTACTTAAAACCCGTAAAATTTGTGAATCGAAAAAATAGGTATATAAATTGTTCTAGAAACCAAAGGCCACACATGAAATAATATACACATTATGAATTAGGAACACTGTTACAGAAAAATTAAGAAATGAGAAAAAGATCTCTGTCCACCAGAGCATAAGAATCAAATTCATTTTCAAAAACCTGATTTAAAAAGTATATATTTGTTTACATCTCAGAAATTATTGATTTTATAAAAATATATTTCAATTAAAATAATTGTATCTTGGAAATAGTACTGCAACTTTACAGTAATATGTTATTTCATATCTCAAATACTTGCGGGGAAATTATGAAAATTATAAAATTTCCCTCAGTTAAAGTATCATCGAAGTAATTTTCATGAGAAAATGAGAACGGCCAACCTGTTTATAGTGATAAACAGTTTCAAGATATAATATCTAATCCAAATCGTTAGAGCGAATTTTGAGAAAATTGACGTTCCCTCTTCTTGTTCTTCTGTAGGCTACACTTAAGTTTAGGGTTAGATATCTAATTCCAAAGACCCCTGGGGGGGAGGTGGGGTGCTTATGAAAACCCCAGATACCAAGTTTTAGCCCTATTAGTAAAAAAGATTCAGGTCTAGCCCAAGGTACGGACAGACAGACAAATAGACGGCACTGAGAAAACAACTTTTATGGTTTCAGAAGATCATGAAAGATCGGCATTTATCAAAATCTCTAGTTCTATTTTCTTGACGATCACAATACTTTCTCTCAGAGGTGTTTAGAGAAAGTAAACATCCTTATTGACGGGAAGGCTAAGGTCCACTATCTGGACTGGACTGAGACCAAGTTGACCACCAGCTCTGTGGAATCTAGAACTGGTTTTGAAAAAATTGAACCCATACCTTTCTAAGACCTCTACTTTCCTCTCAAATGAGTTCCACTTCCCACTCAAACCCACGTATGCCATACAGGTGGCACAGCCTGCCTGTTGAACAAGGAAGTAGACAGGACTTGGAGGAAAAACAAATGAAAATCACGCCATCAGCTTTTTCGTCAGCCAATATTATTTTGTCAATATTGTATGGAGGGTTTTGTTTGTATTTTAATGGGTATATTATATAGTTCACTAAAAACAGAATGAGCCTATATTAAGGTAAAAAGTGTGATTATGTCTAGATTGTACAGTTAGAAAGAGTGAAGTTTTCTTGTTTGCGCCATGATATTGGGTGAAATTTTTTAGAGCCTAGATTGCTTAGAAGATAATTTGAAGGTTTCAAGTGACCAACTTTTTAAATTACATGCCTGTGTATATATCAATGGAAAAGGATTTATGTTACGAGTAGTGGTTTCCAAACTAAGTATCGTCCAGGATCTGTTTCCTTGAACTGAGTTCATATACACACCAATCTTTTCATTGAACTCTGCAGCGAAGGTGCTACAAAAGATCACCATGGAGGACTGGCTCATCAGGAACGATTTAAAGAGCAGTTTCTTCCAGATTCCGATATCCACAGAATCAGGACGACATCTGGGAGTGTATTACCAAGGTCAGAAGTACGCGATGACTTGACCAACGATGGGCCATGCTTTGTCCCCGGTGATTCTGCAAAGGACCATAGAGGAGGCGTGCATGGTGGTATCCAAAAGAAAACCTACAGTAATATCGTTATATACCTGGATGATCATATATTGCACAACAAGAACCAAAATGAGCTATCAGTGGTGGGGTTGGATCTGGAAGAATTGGGCTTGGTGCTTAACAAAGCCAAATCCACCCTCCAGACCACGAAGAAGCTCATCTTTTTAGGTTTCGATGTGGACGTGCCAACACTCCACCGGACTCTGACACTAACGGCACGGCGACGAGCGAAGACCCTCCTAAAGTGTACCTGGACCACCAATACGCAAGGGAAACAAATAATTGCTGGATATATATAATTTGGATTGGCCGTGCCTCGTGACAGCAGGGCTCAACCAAAGTCTCCCAGACACAGCATTGCGCCTACTAGAAACATAGTGGTGGACGACTCTGAAATGGACTAACGACCTGGGGGAATCTACGCTAATCTTCTCGGACGCAACCACGCAGACAACTGCTGGCTACATTCCGGAACTCGCCATTAGCTTCGTGCAGCACTTCTGGGAGCTCATGGAGAATAGCCGAGCAAAGATGGTTGCAGCGCTCACTACCCTGCATTGAGCACTTCAAAATACAAGATCGGCGTCCATCCTGCTCACCACCGACAATACCACAGTGCTCCACAGTCTGATAAAAGGCAGAGGATGGTGCTACCAACATGCTGGCCTCAGACAACTCCATCTGTTCGTGTTTGGTCGCTTGCGGGAGATACGAGTTGACGTCTTCTGGATATAAACAAGAATCAACCCAGTATACAAAGCATCATGGCTGGCAAGACCAGAGGAACTACACCAAGAGGCACACGATGCAGGATTAATAGATATATCTAACATTTTGTAATATAAATAGGTACATGTCTTATAAAAACTTTGGAGAATTAAATAAAGTGTTTAGAGCCGGTTCCTTTTCTCTCCACTAGCTGTTCTCCCGGACCATCCAACCTCCGCTTTCCACTACTGTGGCGAGGGTGGAGGGCCAAGGATGGCAGTCACTCGTGCCAAGAGGAACCCTTTAGCTTAAGAATGTATAATACGAGTAGTACGCCTTCATGAAAAATAATTAGTAATCCTTATTATTAACAATACTCTTTAAAAAAAAATTGTATTTATACCAGGTGCTCGTTTGAAAACTTTCCACCAAAATATCGCGAAAAAATGCATTGTAGAAAATTATATTTTAAACAAAAGTTGCCTCGTTCTGAGGGGGAAGTAAGGTGGTAAGACTGGCATGACCTTGGGTGGCATTGCTAAGGTGACGTTAAGATCGATTTAATTTATTTAAATGAGAATCCCTATTTTCTATCACATTTTCTTGTAGATCACGTTACTACCTCTCTGGACCCGTCGCCCCAATTTAACCTTGAACATGATGTTGACGTGAGGAACTCGTAAACATCCTTGTTTCACAATAACAAGTGAACATATATTCCGTGGAAGGTTAATATTAGAGTATGAAAAAACTATAGACCATTTTCTGTAGGAAGGGCAAAAAAAAACAACTATACTCTATAGTAGCTTAACTGAGTCGCACCTTTTGATTATTGATGTGTGCTGGGGGATGGACAAGCGAGATTTGAACTGAGACCTCCTTCATACGAAACCCGTTGAACAAGTTTGTACTCGCTCCCCGGCATTGTAAACATCGTGAACATATAGTCCGTGGAAGGGTGATATGAAGTGATCGAATCGATTTTCAATAATGGATATTTGGTTATGAATTATCGATGATTGAGAGTGAATAAAACACGGATATTATAAAATATATATATGCTAATTGGTGATTAAATTATCAGGAAGCCCTTCCACCTGCAACATCGAAAACTATCTATATTTTCAAAAAGTTCCTTTCCCCCTATGATTGGTAATTGGTGATCGATGATCGAGAGTGAATAAAACACGGATATTATTCAACGTAATTAAAAACCGTTCTATAGACCTCCAGAAGCCTTGGATATGTTTATTTGACCTTGAACAACTATGTACTTGCTCCCCGGCTTTGTAAACATCGTGAACACATAGACCATTTTCTTTCCCCGCGGGGGTAACCCCCGGTTCATGCTCTGTTCCCTGGTGGTAGCGTCTAATAAAACACGGATATTATAAAGTATACATTTATTTATTATACATTTTTACAGGAATTACGCATATATTCGTTTATACGTTTTTCTACTGTGTCTCTTAGATGCGTTAGTAAAATTGTTTTCAGTTCACAATCCAGCATGTAATAGTCCAAACCGACGACTTGGCGCGTATAGTAGGTAGCACTGAGGAGATCCAGGTTTCTGATGTGCGTTTCCACCGTAGGTTGTTCTAGGTCGACGACATCCGCCGATTCGTCGCACACATCTACGACGAGTGTATCGATCAGATCGTTGCAATAGCGTGCGACGGGTGTCGACCACATGTCCCTTCGGTCGACGGCGACGTCGATGAGGTCCCACACGTCACAAAGACGCGCCCAGCTAGGTGCTAGATAGGCGACCCGTTTGAGTCCGGCGTCATGTTTCTCGCTGATGACGACCATACGGTCACCGCACATGCGTCTCAGAGAGATTTCGTGGTTAGTCAGACTAATCTTCTGAGGAGGTTGCGTGTTGTTGAAAAACTTTGATATGACCGACTTGTAGGTGCTCAGTTCTTGCCACTTTGTACGGTTAAACACGGCGCAGTTCCCGCCGCATTTTTCTAGTTGGACATAGGGCGTAAAGTCGTTCTTGACGCTCATACCGACGATGACTCGCTTGGCGTCGACTGCGTCCAGCGGAAACAATGTGTTGAAAATACCGGTGACGGCGAGTGGTTTCGCAGGCTTTGCGCAAACGTCTTGACCTTCCATGATGTTCGGTGGTTATGACCGGCACACCACCGGGCCGCCCTTTTTATAGGCGCACGCCGATTGGACGCACCGTCTCGCGGGGCGGCAGAACCCTAGCGTCTTGAAAAATCTATTGTAATATCTCACCACTTTAGCGTCGTTGCCTGCACGATCGGTGGGCGAGAATAGGGCGAGGAAAGTTTTCAGTGGAATGTTCTGGGCGCGATATAGAAGGTACATGAGACAGTATTGGCCGCAAACGTCTGAGGCGATGCTTTGAAGTTGTATCGTGTTATGCGACGTGCGAAAAGTGTTTTTGCGTATAAATGCTAGATGCGACTTTATACGCGGTGGAAAACCATAACTGTCAAAGTATTCTCCCACGCCGTTCTTGTCGATAAAGATGGCGACCCAATGCGTCCCAGGTTTGGTGTGTGGATCGGTGTTGATGACTAGAGCGGCAGGTCGCGCTATTCTTGCGGGTAGTTGATCAGCAGGGAAAACACCCGACCGTACAGAACGGAACCACTGACTTGTTTTCAGCGCACGTCTTATGGTGTGCGTGTCCATCTTCAATCAATCTCGAAGTCCCCAGACGATAGAGGCAGAGCAGAAATTCCATACAGAACTATGTGCCATGCACATGGTGCGACCCAATTTAAGTGTTTTCAGTGACGAACAACCTCTGTCGTACAGATCTACGATGGGTGTAGACGTGTATTTGACTAGAAACTTTTTCTTTTCTGACCCCTTGACGTAGACGGTTTCTGCACGCGTTGTGGCATGAAAGATGAGGGATTCGAGTAGGCTGTAATCCACATCACCGTAATCCCAGGTGATACCGTGCAGATTGTTGACTATATAGTCGGCTTTCTTTCGGGCATCGGTGGAAAGTTCTTCGATAGCGTATGGAGGTTTTAACACCCAGTGTTGAATTAATGTGCCGCATACAGATAAAACACTCAGTTCCTTTACGATAAACTCGTTGTCGTCGTCGATGAAGCTCTGGAAATCCACAATGACGTCCATGGCTTAAATGAAGGGGGTAAGGGGCGGGAAGCCGTTTATATTAACTTCCATAATCGGTCACGACGTTTCTTTCCTTGTCGATGGTGATGATGTTGGCAAACTCCCGTACACGATACAGTTGACGGTTTCGACGAGAGCTCGGGTGAAGCTCACTTCGATGCTCAGAGAACCGTGCCTCGTCAAATTCCAATGCGATGTCATGTGGGCGGAGAGATTAGGCGTGAGATCGAAAGCCATGAGATGATATCCCTTGGGGAAAGCTTCTCGTGTGATGTCGCTACCCTCGTTCATGAAATGGATACCCGTTCCAGAAAACAGCGTGTGGTAGGACATGACATAGTGTCCGTTTGAAAAATCGGGCTGTAACGGTTTCGACGGTACTTGTTCCCCGTCCACGTACAGCGAGAAATGGTTCATGCCGTAGGTTTGAAAGTTGAACGGGTTCTTGGTGACGTCTCCGTTGAACGCTGCGTTCGACACAAATCCCACGATGCACCGTTTGGGTAACTGGCCGGTGAATACGTTGTCCAGCGATTTCCCTTCCACGCCCGTAGGAATAGTGAGTGTTTTTACTTCCACACGGGTGATGGGATACTTTGCGGGACTGACGTTTAACGCTTTGGCGTGTGCCAACAGTATAGAAGGTGCTACTTTGACACGCTGAACTAGAAGGCCGTCTTCAACGATGTGAACCTTAAAGTGGGGGAGTTCGGGCACCGACATAAGACTAAACCCGTCTCTGGAACGGACCAACCTGACTCTGAGTTCGGTGCCGTTCAAAAGGTATTTTTCTTGGTTAAACACGTCACCATGTAGATACCCCAAAAGATCCACCGTCTTACTTTTTGTGGTGAGACTGCGACGGGCCTCAAATCCCTTGTTGTTGGCGTTAGACTCCTCAAAGTTTCCGGGGGTGTCTGCGAACCACAGACCGCAAGTCAAATGGGTTCTTTTGGCTTCGCTGTTGTAATTGAGCAGCGTCTCGATGTACGCCCTATAGGCATACGTGTTGCTGGGCGGTGAAACTAGTTTTTGGTTTAAAAACACGTCCACCTGTGTGAATAGAGAGTTTTCGATATGAACGGATTTTTTTTTAGTTACGTCGAATAAATATATATTTTATAATATCCGTGTTTTATTAGACGCTACCACCAGGGAACATATAAAGGGGTGTGGAGCGGACAGAGCTTGAACCGGGGGTTACCCCCGCGGGGAAAGAAACCTTCCTACAGAAAATGGTCTATATGTTCACGATGTTTACAAAACCGGGGAGCGAGTACAAACTTGTTCAAGGACTTTCCTCGCCCTATTCTCGCCCACCGATCGTGCAGGAAACGACGCTAAAGTGGTGAGATATTACAATAGATTTTTCAAGACGCTAGGGTTCTGCCGCCCCGCGAGAGGGTGCGTCCAATCGGCGTGCGCCTATAAAAAGGGCGGCCCGGTGGTGTGCCGGTCATAACCACCGAACATCATGGAAGGTCAAGACGTTTGCGCAAAGCCTGCGAAACCACTCGCCGTCACCGGTATTTTCAACACATTGTTCCCGCTGGACGGAGTCGACGCCAAGCGAGTCATCGTCGGCATGAGCGTCAAGAACGACTTTACGCCCTATGTCCAACTAGAAAAATGCGGCGGGAACTGCGCCGTGTTTAACCGTACAGAGTGGCAAGAACTGGGCAGCTACAAGTCGGTCATATCAAAGTTTTTCAACAACACGCAACCTCCTCAGAAGATTAGTCTGACTAACCACGAAATCTCTCTGAGACGCATGTGCGGTGACCGTATGGTCGTCATCAGCGAGAAACATGACGCCGGACTCAAACGGGTCGCCTATCTAGCACCTAGCTGGGCGCGTCTTTGTGACGTGTGGGACCTCATCGACGTCGCCGTCGACCGAAGGGACATGTGGTCGACACCCGTCGCACGCTATTGCAACGATCTGATCGATACACTCGTCGTAGATGTGTGCGACGAATCGGCGGATGTCGTCGACCTAGAACAACCTACGGTGGAAACGCACATCAGAAACCTGGATCTCCTCAGTGCTACCTACTATACGCGCCAAGTCGTCGGTTTGGACTATTACATGCTGGATTGTGAACTGAAAACAATTTTACTAACGCATCTAAGAGACACAGTAGAAAAACGTATAAACGAATATATGCGTAATTCCTGTAAAAATGTATAATAAATAAATGTATACTTTATAATATCCGTGTTTTATTAGACGCTACCACCAGGGAACAGAGCATGAACCGGGGGTTACCCCCGCGGGGAAAGAAAATGGTCTATATGTTCACGATGTTTACAAAGCCGGGGAGCAAGTACATAGTTGTTCAAGGTCAAATAAACATATCCAAGGCTTCTGGAGGTCTATAGAACGGTTTTTAATTACGTCGAATAATATCCGTGTTTTATTCACTCTCGATCATCGATCACTAATTATCAATCATAGGGGGAAAGGAACTTTTTGAAAATATAGACAGTTTTCGATGTTACAGGTGGAAGGGCTTCCTGATAATTTAATCACCAATTAGCATATATATATTTTATAATATCCGTGTTTTATTCACTCTCAATCATCGATAATTCATAACCAAATATCCATTATTGAAAATCGATTCGATCACTTCATATCACCCTTCCACGGACTATATGTTCACGATGTTTACAATGCCGGGGAGCGAGTACAAACTTGTTCAACGGGTTTCGTATGAAGGAGGTCTCAGTTCAAATCTCGCTTGTCCATCCCCCAGCACACATCAATAATCAAAAGGTGCGACTCAGTTAAGCTACTATAGAGTATAGTTTTTTTTTTTGCCCTTCCTACAGAAAATGGTCTATAGTTTTTTCATACTCTAATATTAACCTTCCACGGAATATATGTTCACTTGTTATTGTGGAACAAGGATGTTTACGAGTTCCTCACGTCAACATCATGTTCAAGGTTAAATTGGGGCGACGGGTCCAGAGAGGTAGTCACGTTACTTCCCCCTCAGAACCAAAAAAACTTTTGTTTAGCACCTTTTTTTTCTGCAATGCGTTGTTGTGGATATATTTTAGTGGGAAGTTTTCAAATGAACACCCGGTATAGCATTTTTCCCCCCAACAAACCAGACATGATTATTACCACGGATATTATCTGGAAATGAGATGTTTTCAACTTTATTTTTCAAGAATTCTATCAACAGATTATCAGCTATCCAATCAGTCTTTTTAAATTTAGCGGCTCTCACTATTAAACTTTATAAGAAACAAGCAATGATTTTGTTGCTAATTTAGCTAAATTATGTTATAAGATATAATAAGCCTTTAAAATCGAATATACTAATATTGTTTTTATGTAGATGATATGGATTGAATCATTAAAGGTTCATTGATAATTATAAAAAGAATTTAATAAAATTCTGACGGAAAATTAAGTTGATAATAATTTCTGTTTGACAATATTTTCCTAATTGAGATGTAAAACATAAAATAAAAATTTATTTAAATCAATGACAATTATAAATTTGCAAAAAATGAAAGATGAAAATTATTTGTAAAGAATAACTAATGGTTGGAAATTGAAATTTAGCAGTGAGCACGACAAACTTGGATGTCACTCCTCTACGCCAACACTCTTATTTGTGAGATTATATTTAAAACAAGTAGTTTGGTGACTTTGAATTAATATACTCAATGGCGTTAAGAATAAAATTAATAAAGAAATAGCAATTTTGGGGGCCAGATGGTCTAAGGAATTACTCTCATAATATACTATATTGACGATGATGGACAGATCATGGTTCGATCCCAGTCGGGTCTATTGCATTTTTTCCTAAATGGTTTTACATGTTCTCTTTCCACGCAAATGTGAGTATACTTCCTCTAAATTCAACCTACTCATCCCTAATACTATAGCCTAGTTATAAAATAAGCGTAAAGTCCGAATGGATAGTTAGACGCGGTGCTAAATAAATGGTTGCTTTGTAAAACATATTCCAGAATATTTGTTCATTCCAATACTTGTGTGAATATATTTGACTGACTCCAATATGGACCTACTCTCCTCTTCCCCCGGGGAAGGCGTGGCCCACAAATTTTTATTATTGAAGTTATTTTAGCCTATTCAGTTGTTATTATTGTAAAGTTAATATAATGTATAGGGGTCTAGATTGTTAAGAAGTATAAATTGTAAATACATGTATAATGTATTGTTCTTTATTGTAAAGGATCAGTATCATAGCTAATATTTGAAAGATTGGAAAAACTGAATGATTGATAAAATTGTATTTTCTCACATAGTTTTATAGATTAGCTTTCTTCTGAATTAAACACTTATTTTTGCTCACACGTCAAAACAAAGTTTAAAATAATAGCCTCAAAAAACTTATATTTTAATCTTACATCTTGAAAAGAAAACAAAACTAATTAACTTTATAGCTAGAATTCCATAAGATAATGTATTCAAGGTCAGAACAGAAAAGTAGCTTACAATATTTTTTACGATGGCAATGTCAGAGTGTCCAACAGAAAAACCACTCCTAATTCCAGCTTTCTTAAATACGTACCAGAATTAAAATAAATATATGTTTGTAAATGTGTACGCCATATAGATGACATAGTTCTATAGTTTAAGTATAAAGTTATGTGAGTTATATTTGGTTTAATTATACAATTATTAAATATTTGACTAGGTTTAAAATATTTTCTTATTAATTTCTAAGTCAAGTATTCAGATATTTAAAACTCATATTGTAGGAAAACGTTTCATGTCTGATATCAATCGTAGAAACAATTTCTCAAGTATTAGAACACCCCTCTGAGCCATCCCCCCCCCCTTCTACCCTTGTTTCAACCTCATTATAGAAAACAGATAAAAACAAACGTTGTATAATATAAAGGAAATTAAAATTGTTTATAAAATCAAATAAATAAACATTTTTAAATTGAAATGAATAAGCAAATGTTTTGTTTTTAAAATATAAATTTTTGTTTATATATATTGCACCAAAATCACCACACTCCAAATAGTAATATTATAATCCCACAGCTAAATAGCAATTAGGTTTGACAGGTCTTTGAGACTAACTTATTCCCGAGGTTAAAAACAGTATAGTCCAATACCCTGGCTCAGTTGGCACTCTCGAAAAATGTATCATTGGTGAAATATGGGTTTGCCCTTTCACAGTGATGAATTAACTGCCTGGGGGATGGATGTTGTGTCTATACTAGATTTAAGTTAATTTATAAGTCGTGTGTGTATTTAATAAGTCGGTTCACATAGTGCACGTTAAATACCATGATAAATAGAATTTTAAAAAAGTACCGCACACTGGATAGTAAGCATGGATGTTAAAAGGTTGACAACAAACCAAATATATTTATACTACAGTGTAAACAGAGTCGCAATTAAGAAAATGAAAGAAAAAATAATACTTTTTTCGTATAAAGGTCCTCGTACACTTGCATAGTATCGTATGTTATTTGCTATGAGGTGCGCACCAAACCTGTCGTAGCACCATAGTAGCGACATAGTATCAGACCTGTCGTACCACCATAGTAGCGACATAGTATCAGACCTGTCGTACCACCATAGTAGCGACATAGTATCAAACCTGTCGTACCACCATAGTAGCGACATAGTATCAGACCAGTCGTACCACCATAGTAGCGACATAGTATCAGACCTGTCGTACCACCATAGTAGCGACATAGTATCAGACCTGTCGTACCACCAT
The DNA here is from genome assembly GCA_039000515.1 of Timema cristinae. Lineage (NCBI taxonomy): Eukaryota > Metazoa > Arthropoda > Insecta > Phasmatodea > Timematidae > Timema > Timema cristinae. The sequence continues at coordinate 73,399,812 of JBCFYV010000001.1, read as the reverse complement.
AGTAGCGACATAGTATCAGACCTGTCGTACCACCATAGTAGCGACATAGTATCAGAACTGTCGTACCACCATAGTAGCGACATAGTATCGACATAGTAGTGACATAGTAACAGACCTGTCGTACCACCATAGTAGCGACATAGTATCAGACCTGTCGTACCACCATAGTAGCGACATAGTATCGACATAGTAGTGACATAGTATCAGACCTGTCGTACCACCATAGTAGCGACATAGTATCGACATAGTAGTGACATAGTATCAGACCTGTCGTACCACCAAAGTAGCGACATAGTATCAGACCTGTCGTACCACCATAGTAGCGACATAGTATCAGACCTGTCGTACCACCATAGTAGCGACATAGTATCGACATAGTAGTGACATAGTATCAGACCTGTCGTACCACCATAGTAGCGACATAGTATCAACATAGTAGTGACATAGTATCAGACCTGTCGTACCACCATAGTAGCGACATAGTATCGACATAGTAGTGACATAGTATCAGACCTGTCGTACCACCATAGTAGCGACATAGTATCGACATAGTAGTGACATAGTATCAGACCTGTCGTACCACCATAGTAGCGACATTGTATCGACATAGTAGTGACATAGTATCAGACCTGTCGTACCACCATAGTAGCGACATAGTATCGACATAGTAGTGACATAGTATCAGACCTGTCGTACCACCATAGTAGCGACATAGTATCGACATAGTAGTGACATAGTATCAGACCTGTCGTACACCATATGTAGCGACATAGTACATAGGCATCCTGTCGTACACCATAGTAGCGACATAGTATCGACATAGTAGTGACATAGTATCAGACCTGTCGTTACACATAGTAGCGCATAGTAACAGACTAGTATCGACCATAGTAGCGACATAGTATCAAGACCTGTCGTACCACCATAGATAGCGACATGAGTATCAGACCTGTCGTACCACCATAGTAGCGACATAGTATACATGACATAGTATCGCGTACCACCATAGTAGCGACATAGTATCGACATAGTAGTGACATAGTATCAGACCTGTCGTACCACCATAGTAGCGACATAGTATCGACATAGTAGTGACATAGTATCAGACCTGTCGTACCACCATAGTACGACATAGTATCAATGCACTAGTCGAAACCACACATAGTAGCGACATAGTATCGACATGTTGACATACGATGTCGATACCACCATAGTAGCGACATAGTCACGAACATAGTAGTAGACATAGTATCAGACCTGTCGTACCACCATAGTAGCGACATGTATCGACAATAGTGACATAGTATCAGACCTGTCGTACCACCATAGTAGCGACATAGTATCAGACATGTCATACCATAGTAGGACATAGTACAGACCTGTCGTACACCATAGTAGCGACAATAGACAAGTATCAGACCTGTCGTACCACCATAGTAGCGACATAGTATCTAGACCTGTCGTACCACCATAGTAGCGACTATAGTACATAGACACTGTCGTACCACCATAGTAGCGACATAGTATCAACTGTCGTACACCATAGTACGACTAGTACTAACCTGTCGTACCACCATAGTAGCGAACATAGTATCGACATAGTAGTGACATAGAGTACAGACCTTCGTACACCATAGTAGCGACATGTAATACACATAGTGCGACATAGATCAGACCTGTCGTACACCATAGTACGACATAGTAACAGACCTGTCGTACCACCATAGTAGCGACAGATGATCGAACATAGTAGCGACATAGTATCAGACTGTCGTACACCATAGTAGCGACATAGTATCAGACCTGTCTTACACCATAGACACAATAGCAGACATAGTATCAGACCTGTCGTACCACCATAGTAGCGACATAGTATCAACTGTCGTACCACCATAGTAGCGACATAGTATCAGACCTGTCGTACACCATAGTAGCGACATAGTAACGAACATAGTAGGACATAGTATCAGCCTGTCGTACACCATAAGCGACATAGTATCGACATAGTATCAGACCTGTCGTACACCATAGTAGCGACATAGTACAGACTGTCGTACCACCATAGTAGCGAAAGTACAGACCTGTCGTACACCATAGTAGCGACATAGTACGACATAGTAGTGACTAGTACAGACCTGTCGTACCACCATAGTAGCGACATAGTATCAGACCTGTCTGTCACATAGTAGGACATGTGTACACATAGTAGGACATAGTACAGACCTGTCGTACCACCATAGTAGCGACATAGTATCAGACCTGTCGTACCACCATAGTAGCGACATAGTATCAGACCTGTCGTACCACCATAGTAGCGACATAGTATCAGACCATGTCAGTACCGTAGCGACATAGTATCGACATTGCTACATCAGATGCGTACACTAGTAGCGAATAGTATCAGACCTGTCGTACCACCATAGTAGCGACATAGTAAGACTGTCGTACCACATAGTAGGACATAGTATCAGACCTGTCGTACCACCATAGTAGCGACATAGTATCAACCTGTCGTACCACCATAGTAGCGACATGTATCAGACCTGTCGTACCAATAGTACACATAGTAACGTACACATAGTAGTACATAGTATCAGACTGTCGTACCACCATAGTAGACATAGTATCAGACCTGTCGTACCACCATAGTAGCGACATAGTATCAGACCTGTCGTACCACATAGTAGGACATAGTAGTGACATTAGTATAGACCTTGTACCATAGTAGCGACATAGTATCAGACCATGTCGTCACCATAGTAGCGACATAGTATCAGACATGCGTACCACCATAGTACGGACATAGTAGTACTAGACACCTGTCGTACACCATAGTAGCGAATATATATAAGACCTGTCGTACCACCATAGTAGCGACATAGTAGTGACATAGTATCAGACTGTCGTACCACCATAGTAGCGACATAGTATCAGACCTGTCGTACCACCATAGTCACATAGATAAGCCTGTCGTACCACCATAGTAGCGACATAGTATCGACAAGATAGACATAGTCGACATAGTAGTGACATAGTATCGACTGTCGTACCACCATAGTTAGTCGACATAGTATCAACCTGTCGTACACCATAGTAGCGACATATATAAGACTGTCGTACCACCATAGTAGCGACATAGTAGTGACATAGTATCAGACTGTCGTACCACCATAGTAGCGACATTAGTATCAGACCTGTCGTACCACCATAGTAGCGACATAGTATCAGACCTGCGTATCACGCATAGTAGTGACATGTATCAGACCTGTTCGTACACCATAGTAGCGATATAGTTCAGACCTGTCGTACACATAGTAGCGACATAGTATCGACATAGTACGACCATTAGTATCACATAGTGACATAGTATCAACTTCGTACCACCCATAGTAGCGACATAGTATCGACATGTCGTACGACAATAGTGCACATAGTATCAGACCTGTCGTACCACATAGTAGCGACATAGTATCAGACCATGTCGTACCACCATAGTAGGACATAGTATCGACATAGTATAGTGACATAGTATAGACCTGTCGTATCACCATAGTAGCGAACATAGTATCAGACCTGCCGTACCACCATAGTAGCGACATAGTATCAGACCTGTCGTACCACCATATTAGCGACATAGTATCAGACCTTTCGTTCCACCATAGTAGCGACATAGTATCACCATATTAGCGACATAGTATCAGACCTGTCGTACCACCATAGTAGCGACATAGTATCAGACCTGTCGTACCACCATAGTAGTGACATAGTATCTGACCTTTCGTTCCACCATAGTAGCGACATAGTATCACCATATTAGCGACATAGTATCAGACCTGTCGTAGCACCATAGTATCGACATAGTATCAGACCTGTCGTACCACCATAGTAGCGACATAGTATCGTATACGTACTGTGTGTGTGGAGTTACATCCCGCCCCACTCACCCCCTCAAACCCTCCTCTCACCCCTCAAACTCTCCTCTCACCCCTCAAACTCTCCTCTCACCCCCTCAAACCCTCCTCTCACCCACTCTTGTACTCTCTAAATTCGCTTGTTGAGGTGTTATAAAATAATTCGAATTGAGAAACGAGCAATTTTAAAGAAAAGCTACTTATTTATTTACAAGAGTACAAAGATATATGAGAATGGGGATCCGTTTTAGTATGACACTAAGTAATAGGACAACCCATGGGCGAGCGTAAACATCAAACAGGTAAGCAGATTTAGTTTATTACTGAATTGTACAGGTAGGATGTTAATTTACTTTCTGTAGAAAGTCAAGGTCTCCTGTTTAGATCAGACCAAACATTATTTCAACTTAAAACATTCTCTTCTAAGCATAACTCGTTCTAAAGTACATGAAAACTATATATCGCAATGAATCAAATCACAGTGTAAGCAACACCTCCATTTGTTCTCATTGGTTATTTCCTCTTCCTTTCCTCTGGCTCTGTCAACACAGCCGCTACCACAATGTCCTTATCGGAGGAAGAAGACCAGGTCTCACTGCGTAACTCAAATTGGCCCGCCAGGCACATATGAGAATTAACGAAGCACAAACTGATGGTGAAAACAGAATTTGGTACAGTGATATTTCAAAATGTGGTGGGCCAGCTTGAACTCAATTTTTCTACAGGTTATGGTATAGGGAAGGCTCAAGTTGGCCCGCATCATTAAATGTTCTCTATAAGGCCTAATTTTAAAGCACAAACGTTCATTTTAGGGCACATATGAGCACAAATAGAGCACAAATGATTGAACAAAAAATATTATTTTTGGCAATGTGGCGGGCCAACATAGGCTACGTGGCTTCACTCAGTCCTTTAAGGCCATAGGCCCTGTTGAGTGCAAGTCTAAAACCCGTTTTGTGTAATGGTGGGCGGGAGGATGAAAGGCGTGGATTCACAACTAAATTACAACAGTGTAGGGGCCTAAGTGTAAGACAGCTTCTTCTCAAATACAGGGTGCGGCTGAGAAACTTACTTTTTTGAAAAATACGCCAAATGGCAAGGGGTGAAGGTAGGGAGCTGGGAGGGGGTGCGTCTGAGAGGGTAGGTCCTCAATTTTTGTTCCCCCCCACAGCCAGTCCCAATCATGCTTTGGACGAGAGAGCATCTCGCGTTCGCCGTCGAGGCGTACTTTTGTAATGGCCGCTCCATTGTCGCCACCCAACGTGCCTTTCGAGCGCGTTTCAATATTCCTCCTCGCAGTCCAATCCACGGCCGGAATTCGATTCCTTCGTGGGTTGCCGCATTTCAGGAGACTGGCAGCGTCGTTAAACGCAGATTAGGAGCTGTAAGAACGGCCAGGACTCCAGGAAATGTTGAGAGAGTGAAACAGTCATTTTTGCAGTCCTCCCGCCGTTCTGCTCGCAAACATGCGGCTGCTCTGAGGCTTTCTAACCGAACTGTGTGACGAATCCTTCACAACGAACTCAAATTTCATCCGTATAAACTGGATGTTGTGCAGGAGTTGACTGACCGCGATTTAGTGGCCCGCCAAACTGCATGTGAACTCTCCTTGAAACCCTTCCCCACGACGCGGTAACGTTCTTCAGCGACGAGGTTCACTTTCACCTTTCCGGCTGTGTCAACAAACAGAACATGCGCTACTGGAGTGCTGAAAATCCACGTCAACTTCACCAAACCCCTCTCCATTGTGAGCGTTTTACTGTTTTGTGAGCAATTTCGTCGGTCGGGATCATTGGTCCTTATTTTTTTGAGGAAAACAAGCGTGCTGTCACGGTGAATGCAGCTCGATACAGGGAGATGATTGAAGAATTTTTCCTTCCACATATGGAAGAAATGGACGTCGGGAATGTGTGGTTTCAACAAGACGGAGCCACAGCCCACAAGCACAGACCTCGATGGAATTGTTGAGGGAACACTTCCTGGCCGCCTCATCTCTCTCAGAGGCGATCTCCCTTGGCCGGCGCGCTCTCCAGATTTGGCTCCATGCGACTTCTTCCTATGGGGTTATTTGAAGTCTATCATTTACAACGATCGACCACGGACCCTAGCTCACCTGAAGACAAACATTCGGAACGCCATCGCCGAAATACTGGTAGACATGCTTCAGAGAGAGGCGCGAAACTTCAGAAATCGACTCAATCAGTGCATAGACAATGGCGGCCGTCATTTGAAAGATGTAATTTTTAAAACTGCATGAAAAAAAATTGGTGAGGTGATCTGTAAGGGTAAAAAAGAATTATACCGATATCTGCAATAGTTTCGTTTTATTTAACCTTTAAAAAAAATTTTCTCTGCCGCACCCTGTATAGTGCCTTGTTTAGGGAACACAACTTCCTGATTTATCACAGCCTGCCACTCAGTTAATCCTTTTGTTACTCGGGTAAGAGATGTTCTTGAAATGTACTGTGGTTTTACTGTCCAAGGTACGACTGTTACAGTTCTTGCAAGAGTTTTTCGACAGCCTGACAAGGCCCTTTAGTTTTTTTGTTTAGAAGTCATTCATACTTCATTTTTTTCAATGAAGATAATTAATATTACACAGGCTTGTAGTAATTAACACTCAACTGATCTAGTGGGTGAATAATTTAACTAATACAACTTTAAAAATAATAAAACTTTATTCAAACCGTATCAAAATAAATCTATTAAAATGTGTGTATCTTTTCTACCATAATAATGAAAATATCTTCTTTATGAATCATGTGTTCCCTAGAAAATGAAACAGAGAGTAATTATCAATAAATATATGAAAAATAGCTGAAATAATATTATGATTCTCATATAACTTAATTTATATCTCCAAAATGTATTTTTGGGAATTATTTCATTAATCTTACCCTGATTTATGAAAATTTACAAGGCACAACGTTTATATATCTAAACTGTTGGATCAACACAAAGGTAAAAAAAAAGTAGTTTAAATACTACGTATTATTGATTCCATTTGTATGATCATTATTTAAATTCATTATTTGCAAACCATATATCATATAAATTATCTGTACTATCAAACTGAAAGTACATGTGTTTATTCGTCCGTCTTGCAAAGGCTCTGGGACAGTAGGGTCTAAAGAATTGAACTTAGCACAGATCATTCTGTCTGGAATTTCTATGTAAGCCAACCCTTGGCTCCCCTTTTTCCCCCGGGTTCCCCAAGAGGCACGCTCCACAACGCTTCCGTTACCGCTAGGTCTAGAGAGTCACCCTTCGGGTGGAAGGGTAATTATTTTCAATTCGCTGAGTCATTTCCTTCCCGGGCTATTAACGGCATCAGTGTCCATTGCGCCTGGTGTGCATCTCTCTGCCAGTGTCGGAAACCTAATCAGAATAAAAACTCCGGGTGATAAAGCTAGTATGGATATAAATGTGTCCTAATTGTAAAGTGTCCTGCCCGGTGCTGGAAGGACTAACCGACCAGGTCGGTATCAGGGGTCGCCCGAGAGGCTCCTTCAATGTCCCCCTTACAAACTTTATTTAAACTATGACATGCACAGCATACAACCACTAGGTCAACAGTTTATTAAAGCTAAACTATCAACGATGCCAGGAATCAAACTCAAGACCCCTAGATCAGTATACATAAGGACTACAAACTGAGCCCAAGGGTCATATATAAATGGCAATGAAGATTATATATTTTTAAAAATTTTGATCTACAATCAAAAAATGGTATCAATCGACATTTAAATAATCACTAACATAATACATTTATTTCCACGTTGTTTTTAGACAATTTTCTAATCTCAAGGAAAAAAAAATTACAGTTGACCACTCGTTGTTGATTTTATATTTCGATGTAGTTCTTTGATAAAACAATATCAATACTGTACACAGATAGATAATATTTTAACATGATGAAAAAATATATCACAGCTACAAATCATATTTGTACTCAAATATAACAATACATTATAATAATATTTCCTAGACTGGCATAATTTATTGTCGTGTATTGTGTCCCATTCGCATGACCCTAATAGTCATGTAAGTGTACTGGATCAAATATTAATTCCTATGAAAGTGTGAAACTGTTCCTCAATTGAATATTTCATGATAAACAACTTTTTTCAATATTTTCTCGTTTTTTAGTAAATGTTCCTGTTCCACGCCATCTTCAATCAAAATAATCCTGCACCCTTTAAGGCCAGGGCCTTACTTATATTGGGATCACAATTTTTTTTTCATTCCCCCCACTTTGGTTCACATTAGAGAATTTCTAGTCAAAACTGCCCATTTAAGGTTTTTTCTAAGAGGAGGAACATGCATACGAAATATTATTTCTCTATGACATTGAATAGCGCTCCTTTTTCAGACTTTGGTTTTAGGGAACTCCCTCCTCATTTTGGGGTTCCCCATTGTAATCTTCTGTCATCAATAAAAAGTGCATAATTTTGGTTAGAGGCTACCTGCCAGCCAAATTTAAGCATTTCTATGACATTGGAAAGGGCTCCATTTGCATATTTTGGTCTTTTGGAACAACCTCGCCATTTCGGCTCCCTCCTTTTGGCCATGTCTGTCACTCAAAATTTCTGTTGGTCATAAAAACAAAATAATGAAAATGATGGATCTACTTTGGTTTATATTTATTAGCTCATAAAATAGGAACAATATTATAATTTTGGATTTTAAGCGTGTTTAATATTAAAATAATTTGTCTGTATCAATTAAAACATTAAAGTTTGTAAACATTTGAGGATCTTATTATTTCTTGCATTAGAGTACCTAAAGTTCCAGGTCCTAATAACACATTTGACCTGTTGTATATTATAATTATTTTAATATATTTACGGTTATCATTTCTAAAGTAATTATTAAAACTCAAAATGTTAATGTCTACAACGCACCACTCTTGTTAAAGAGGCGTGTTAATTAGAAGATTCGCTTTTTTATTATAATATTATCTTAAGTATTTTAATATCATTGAGGGGCATTAGGGATTTTATGAGCGCTTGACATTATTCAAATCATAATTAATTGTTAAAATGTTTTAGTAGACTAGTACTGTAACTAATAATGTCTTAGTCACCTCAACTTTTTTTTTAATTTTAGTTAATATGTAAATATATAATATATATTTTTTGAAATTTTAATTGACTGACAAACATACATGTTTATAACATAGTTAGGAAAAACTAACAACCAAACAAACACACAAAAAATTGTTCTTAACTACTGACTCTCTAAGAGGAAGTTTTCTTGCCTGGGTTCACCAAGCTCTGGAATTAACACTCCATGTAGAGTTTTGTCAATGGCTCGAACAATTTTCTCCTTCCAAAACTCATCATTTCTATGGATTTTCTGAACAGCCATTCCTAATGGTGTCAATAATACCACCGCGTGATATTAATTTTTCCTTGCACTTGTAACAATATTAAGCAATAAAAACGCTATCAGTGGCGGCGCTTACATCTTCTGTGGGGATCCTTATCTCCACTAACATAGTTATATTAATGTATTCATAACAGCGTTAGGGCTAGTTGTATAATGATCGGGTTGACTAATAGATGCCTATCCTATAATTTAGCTATTCCATGAATAGATTTCTTCTGTGTTGTACCACAATGTTTTGAATATCAGTTTGTTTTATAGTTGCAACAAATATTGTAGTATGTTTTTGTTTAGATTGGAAATAGAAATAATAATTTCTTGGTATTTTTCACACCAGTGGAATGTATTGGTGACAAACGTAATTCCAAAGATAAGGTAAAAGTCATTTTAGATTGTGTTCATTGTGTTTGTATAGGCCTACCTAACTAACCTGGATGAAAGTTCCAGAACACTCTTCGATTGACGAGGCATTTTATCATTTTTGGATTCTACTGCTAGTTAAAGTTCCTCTTGTTTGTCACAGAACTGATTTCCAACTCTAAACAGAAAAAGATATATGGTCGTTTAAATTCAATCATGATTAGTAGGTTGTTTGAAAAAACACACAATCATTAAAATTATATTTAAACTAAAAGATCAAACAAGTGTATCCATATATTTTTGGTTTCAAACATCTTTCGGGCTTGAGCGGCGTGGATTGTTTTATTATTTACAGCGTTTCACGCAACATTGCAGTTGCCATTTTTAGGAAGTTAATGAGTTCTGGAGGAAATTTGGCCTCTTATATAGTAGGGCCTACTTTAAAATACCCGTGGCTTCGCTCACACTAACATAAAATTTAATCGAGATCAGGAGGCCTGAGATAGTCCACCCCTTTCTGCCCGAAAATGACAGGGCACGAAACAGAAATAGATAGGATACTATTCCCCCATCTATCTTCAAGGGCTAAAACAATCACGAACCATTGGCGGTGAAACCGGTGGAGCAGGGGGGTAATATCCCTGGAAATAATTTACCCCTCCCTAGATAGGCTTATATTTCACATCCTCTGCTATTATCGAATATGACTCTAAAAACGGCCTTGCACCAAGCTCTAAACTACTCCTAGAGATATGAAACTATCAAAATATTTTCGACAAAGACCACTACAAATAGTTTATAGTTCTAGAAAATTTCGTTGTGAGGAACACTTTAATTGCTTCAAGGGTCATCCTAATTTAAAAATTTTCTAGGGAGGACACCTCCAAATAGCTTATCTAGATACATATAATGTTTTAAAGTATTTTCAGGTGATTAACACTCCAAATAGCTTCTGAAGGTATTCAATTTTCAAACATTTGTTGGAGGAAGAGCCCTTCAAATATCTTCTAAATGCATTTTTATTTTCAAAAACCTTAAGGGGTGACCATTGAAATAACTTATAAAAAGATAACATTTTGTGAAATATTTCCAGGCCAAAAACACTTGAATTAGCTTCTAAAGCATCTAATTTTTAAAACAAAATCAGGTGAGGTGAAATCTAAATTAAAAATGTAGGGGGCAAGACACCTTCAAATAGCTTTTAGGGAATTCAAATTTTAAAAAATGTAGACTATTTAAAGTAACTTTTAAGGGAATCCAAATCTCAAAAATATCCTTAATTAATACTAATTCAAAAAATGTCTAGAAGCACAACATTTTGGAATAACTCATAGGAAAAACTACTCTAAATACGTCTTACAGAGTCTAATTTCAGAAGGTTGTGGTAGGACCATCCAAAATTAACGGCAGCAGAAACGGGGTGTGGCGTGTAGGGGGTCATTGCCCCTCTTGTTCCCCTTCCTATTGATTTATTTCACAACTTCTGATATTCTCTAATATGAAGCCGAAAGATAGACTTGCATCAAACCCCAAATAACTTCTAAGGGCGTTTAATTTTCTAAAATGTAACCGGTAAGAAGGGACCACTTCAAATAGTTTATAGAAGCATAAATTTTAAAAATTTGCCAGGAGAGGGCCAGTTCCAATTTATTATAAATGCAAAACTTATGCTTTTTTTGTTTATTTAAGCGCCGCTTCTTATTACCTGTTATACGACTCTGTACTAATTACGCCAATGTGTTTGGGATTTGTAAGGTTTAATTTAGAGAAATAGCACCCGTATCCATGTGGAGAGAGAGTGTAAAACCGTTTAGTATAAAACCACACTTAGTGCACCCGACTGGGATCGAACTCCAATCTCCCTGTCACAAAAAGCCAGTCTGCGAAAGTTACACCTTAGAGTTAGACTATGCGGCCTTCGAAGCGGGTAGTAGTTTTAAAATATTGGAAATTCGTAATCCGTTCTTTGTATCAGTAAATCTGTCATCAGCCCTTAATCACAAAAAAAGGAGGTTGTATCCTAATTAAGCCTCATCCACACTCTCGTCGAGACGACCTGAGGCCTCGCCTCTCCTTCTCTTGAGTCCGTGTCGGTCAAAGGGTGAGAGACGCGAGTACGCGTGCACTGCCACACTCTCATCCAGTCAATGCGCGATTAGAACCAGAAATGTTGAAACTTGGCGCAGCATCGGATTTAATTCATTCAACTTTTGTTAAATTTATTCTTGTTTAATTTTAATTTTTTATCTAAGTAAATTCTTTTTCAAAACAAGAACGACTGGAAGCATAACACAACAATCCAATTTTTGTAACTATTCCAAGGCGAGTCCGTTTTGTGGGGACCGAAACATATGTACCACAAATATAAGAAGGTTCACACACGTTGATGTTATAAAGCAAGTTCGACATCCTCCATCTTAGACATCGAAATAAAGATTTGATGACAGGTGACTGGAGAGAGTGTGGAGAGTAGCTCTCGTCTTCACTCGGCTAGTACACTCACCGGGTGTCTCATAAGAGAGTGTGGAGAGTAGCTCTCATCTTCACTCGGCTAGTACACTCTCGCCGAGTGTCTCATAAGAGAGTGTGGAGAGTAGCTCTCATCTTCACTCGGCTAGTACACTCACCGAGTGTCTCATAAGAGAGTGTGGAGAGTAACTCTCGTCTTCACTCGGCTAGTACACTCTCACCTAATGTCTCATAAGAGAGTGTGGAGAGTAGCTCTATTCTTCACTCGGCTAGTACACTCACGAGTGTCTCAGTGAGAGGTTGCATATATATGGCTATATTATTCCCCTAAGATAACTAAATATGCAAAACACTTTCTCATTCCAAAGCTAGAAGATAAATAAACAACAATAACGTAGATTTCAAGGAAAAGGGAACCAAAGCAAGGTTTAGAACGTAAGGTTAAACAATAAAAACTTTATTTGAAGTGAAAACAGTTTTAATATGAATGAGAGAAAAAAATTGCAACTGAGATATTGCAAAAAGAAGGAATCCTATTAAAAACCAGCCCCTCCTCATTTCAATCTCTTAGGCGATCTTACCAAAAAGGCCCTAAATTACTTTCACCCGTTCAAAGTGTCATATTTCTAAATCAAGTGCTTTAAATAAAATACGGAAATAGGACCCCCTCCCCAATAACCACTCTTAGGGGAAGAATTTCCCAAATTCAAACATTTGTTTTGCCCCTGGCAAGTTGTATCCTTCCAGAGCAAGTGATTAAAAAATACGCATATTCCTTTAGAAATGTTCCAACCTCCGTCTAACCCACCACCCCTTTTCACATCTTAATGGTCCAAAAACGCATTTCCTAGCCACTTAATACCCTTAGGGATTGAATTTAGAAAGTCCCAAACTCTGACCAATTATTTAAAAAAAAACCTTCCTGCCCAGTTTCATATTACCAGTTCAAACGGTTCGGAATATGCTATTATAGTTTTTAATATGTTACAACCCCCATCTCACCTTCTTGGGAGTCGAATTTCATGAAATCTCTTCTTATCGGATACCTGTGGCCCTAAGAAATATTAAATATCAAATTTGATTGCTATTGAAGGACATGAATTTCGGTCCCTTTTCACCTCCCTAGGGGATTAAAATTTTACAACCCTCAAAAATGGCTAGCCAAGTTGTAGAACGGAGCCAGAATGTAAAATTTCAAGGTTCTATGTTCTTTGGTTCAAAATATACGTGGGGCTTAAAGCCCGCTACCCCCCTCCCCCACTCCCCCCCTTTTACCCGTTATAGATCCTTATGGGATTACATTTGAAAAGTGTTAGCCAAGTAATAGAAAGGACCAGATGAATACCCCGTGACAGCGGGCTGTTGCAGGAAACCAAAAGAATTTATCGATAAAGTAACTTATGCCCCAATTTTAGGATGGGACTGGTTCCCGACCCCACAAACTTTAATTTTGGCTTCAAACACTTTCATATCGAAAGGATGGCTAACAAAAACATATTTTACAGAATAAACTTTATTTTTATGATTTTTTGGTGATAATTTATGACAAGGGGCACAAAGCCCTCGTATTTATTTAAAGATCTAATCCGGAAAACTAAAAACATTTCGATCGAAGGGGTGTTTAAGAAAAAATATTTTACTGGATCAATTTTATTTTAAATATTTTTTGTTGAGAAGCTATGACAGGGGCAGAATTCCCATTATATATATTTTTTTAAATCTAATACTGAAGACTAAGATAAGACGGCCAAGAAATAGGAGGATTTTAGTGAATAAATAACCTATGCATCAATTGTACCATTATATCGGTGCCCGGGGATGTATAAGTCCCCCAAAAGTTGAATTTTGGCAACAAACACATTTATATCAAAGGGGCGCATAACCAAAAAATATTTTACCAAATAAATTAAAGTGTAATGATTTTTGTTGAGAAATTATGAAATAGGGGCAAAAAAACCCTTATTTATTCAAAAAAATTTAATCTGGAAAACTAAGATTGTGACGGTCAAGCTATATGAGGATTCTCAGTGACGTAATAATCTCTTCATGTTGAAATACGTAAATATAATTTTAAAATTATCAAGAGAACCCTTAAAATAATCCGTCTAATTTAAAATTCAGGAGTTCCTCCCTCGATCATAATGAGACAAACCGATAGTTTTTATGACCCTCTGTTCGGATAGGAGGGCCAAACGGGTTTTCCATTTTTTTACACCCCCCCCCCCCCCCCCCCACCTTGGTCTGGGAATTTCCGACCAGTGGGGGCTTCGGAGTGGGACGGGACCCCATAATTTGGAAAGAGCAAAGTCGAGAATGGGGCATTCTACTATTGAGAACTCTTTCCCCCTCGGGGTTGGTTTTATGCAAACAGCTTTGTTTCATGATTAGTGAATAATACCCGTGGTAGGAACCTTCATTTAAATTTCAATTATCTTGGTTTATTAGTTCAAAAGTCACATGAGTTAATTTGAAAACTTTCAACCACCACTTAGGGGTCAAATTTTGCAAAACCCCGTTTTATCCTTGCCTACAATCTAAAAGGATCCTTCACACAAAATTTCAAGTTTCGTGATTCAGGGGATCGTGGTGATGAGAGTGAATGAGTGAGTGAGTGAGTGAGACGGTCAGTCAATAAATCAGTCAGTGAGTGGATTATATATATATATTATAGCTCTCCTTAAATAATAAAACATTCCACGCGGCTCAAGCCAGAAATCTGTAATCAATAAAACGGCCGGCAAAGCCTATGTAACAAAACAAGATTATACATGAAATAATATGTGTAGTTATTCTATTATTTAAGACTATTGATTAACATTTTTACCTATCGTATCTGACCGTAGTCTGTATATACTAGCAAAATCGAAACGCTTCTATCTTTTCCAATATTTCGAATTTTTAAGTACGATTATATTTTAGTGCTTATCTGTCTGCCTTTGTAACCTCTGAATTAAATGCAAAAAAATTATAGCATGTTAACTAAAGGATTTTCTTCAGGTTTTAGTTGGTAGAGGAAGGGGTGGTAATATGGACCCCTGTGGCTTCTCACTAGTAAAGAGGTTCATCCCAGTGGCTATGACTGGAACTACATCTCAAGGACCACCACGCAACAGGGGAGACCAGCCAGCCAGTCAGTTTGGGTTGATGGTGAATCAGAGACGGTATTTGTGTTTTGATTCTCCTCAAAAGTTCAACAAGGTAAGTGATTCTTAACATTATTCATACTACTGTTTGGAAACACGCACTTTTCAATACTGAATCTTCAACGGGAAGTCTCGGCTGTTTAATTCCGTAATCAGAGCCTAACTCTCATCAATAGTTTAGTGGCAAAATATTTGTTTTGTTTTTTTCAAGATGACTTCGATTGTAATATGGACCCCTTTAAATGAGGTTAATAATTTAGAACCGGGGTCCATATTACCCACAAGTTTGTATTTTATTAAACCAATATAATTCCTGAAGTGCTTTACTCTCTTTTTTATGTGTTTCTTTGAAGTAGGTAGTATATGATTTACACATTGCTCGGTTGGATTTCTTCTGAGAAAAAACAACATGTTATCATATAATTAAAGGCTATTTTTCAATATTTTCAGCCTCATTCAATAAATTTTATCTCCAAGATGCCAAGAAGTACTCTCGACCCAAGTCCAAAGCCAAAACGGAAAGTTTGGTATAAGGATAAATGGCAGAAGCAGTAAAGATGGGAAGAAAGAAGAAGATGGGAGTCAAAATGTTGCAAAATCGTTCAAGGCTCTTAAAACTACAATGAAAAGGTTAGTTTCTCAAACTGACGCACAAAAAAATTAGGGAGGAAGCCCACATTACCAGATCATTTGGGAAAAACAACTTGTTGACTACTTACTCATTATGGAATCAAAATGGTTTGGTCTTAAGAGGAAATATGTCAGGATAATGACCTTTCAGCTAACTGAACGAAATGGCACTAAGCACAATTTCTGAAATGGCTGTGCATGGAGATCACAACTCGACCACTTTCTCAGGCTTCATAAAAATAAACTTTCCCTAAGGTCACCGAAAGGAACTTTTTATGCTAGAGCAGAGGGGTTCAATCGGGAACAAGTGGCATCTTTCTTTGATTTTCTTGAGTCGCATTACGCAAAATGCAAACTATAACCCGAAAATGTTTGGAGCTTGGATGAAACAGGCCTTTCTTTGGTTCAGAATAAGGTCCCTCAAGTGGTGGTTTGAAAGGGAGGTGCCAAGCTGGAGCTTTCACAGCTGCTGAACAAATATTCCTTGTGACAGTCATCTGCAGCATGGGCGCAAGTGGTTCCTTTGTGCCATTCATAATGATCTTTACACGTAAAATAAATGACTGATACACCTATTTAAGGGAGCTCCTCCAGGCTGTATTGGGAGGGCTCATCCTTCTGGTTGAAAGCAGGGGTATCTGTTCACCCAATAACTTGAACACTTTGTGGCAAAAACAAAACCGATTGAAGCTTTTAAAATCCTGCTAATCTCAAATGGGTATTATTCCTATACAAAAATATCGATGTGGTAGAAGTAGCCAGAAAAAAACACGTTCAGATAATTTAACTCCCTGCACACACTACGCATAAGTTGCAACCTCTTGATAAATCTTTCATGGGGCCATTGAAAGCACACTACAGTGAGTCCATCCACAGCACATGCTTCATGAAGATAAATGCCTATATCTTTATGATATTGCTAGATGTTTGGTCAAGATTACTTGGAAACAACAAACAAATCTATTGCTGTCAACAGATTTAGAGTCCCCGGCAGCCCTTACAACAAATATTTTCCCAGACTCGGATTTCATAGCCCAGAACACGATTCACAAAGCCAAAAGGAAAATACCAATGATAATGATGAGGTTCTTTCTATTTCAGCCTCAACTTCAGTACTGCTTGCCAACATGTTGTGTTCATCATTCTCACCTCGAGACATCTTGCCAATCCCTCAACCCCAAAAAAAATCCAACATAGGAATAAAACCGGCTTCATTTCACCACATAACTTGTTCTCCATACAAATCTTACCCCGAGAACTCAGATGAACAGACCAAACAGGTTAAAATAGGGATATATCGTGTAAGAGGTGGTTCTTAGGCTCAATAAGTTTAACCCTCAACCTCCAGGCTCCCTCCTACTATTAGAAACGGTTCAAAGCATGGTGTCAAACATAAACTCCTTGAAATTGAAAGTGACTCTGATAAATCTAGCTCGCTACCTTTAAGCGTCATCCAACGGTTCACCATTCCGACTTTCCTCGGGATATGAAGGCCCCAAGCAAGAGGATGCTGTCTGCATGTTCTGTGAAGGAGCGCTCAAAGATGACTGGAGAAGGAAACAGTGAATCATGGGAATAATTTGTGAAATGTGGTATCACACTGAGTTTGCTGGTGCACAGACGGATGTTTACGTGTGCGAATTTTGTCGCTAATGGTTTTAAGATTATTTTTATGATTCTTTCACACATTTTGTTAATTTTTTATGATTATATAACCTTTTATGATAGTTTTGTACACTATTTTGTCCTTTTAAATGTTCTTTTTAGTAAAACCTTAATGCTTATTGTTGTAACAATAAATAATTTAATTTTATGTGAATACATTTCCTTTTCATTGAAACCATTGAGGGGGTCTATTGTTATGTGATTTGCCGCCCTACTATATATTTATATTTTTCTAGTTTTTAAATATTTTACTATTTATTTTTGTTTTGGTAGGAATTAAAAGATGTGTTTTAAAGTTCATCCGCGGCATTTCGCGCTGTGTTGCCGTGCTTGACAAAAAATACAATTTATAACCATTCACAAGAAAATACAGGGAAGGTGATAAAGCATTTTTTTAAATAATTAAAAGAAGGAGTTTTGAGCTATGTAAGATTATTACCTTTTATAAAACATATTAATTTTACTATAAAAGTCTACAACTACTATTTTAGCTCTTATTATTATTATTATTAATTATTATTATTACTATATAATACATAGCTTTGACCTAACATCCATTTTTTAAAGTGTTTCCTTCCTTACATTTCTTTATTTTTGCACCAATAGACAAACGTGTACTTCCTTTTCTTAGCATTCTTCTCAATTCACAATAACGCAGAACAATAAACAATACCTCACAGGTAACAGTGTAAAAAAACACCTCCTTAGTCCTCAAGCTAGCCATCACTCTTCAGAAGGAATGGCATCCAAGTTCATTCAACTTCTAGTGTCAGTCTGTCAGGTGGGCGACCAAAGTATCCTTCCGCACCAACAAGAACAGATAGATCACGTAAACTGTAGATGGCGCTAGTTACTGGAGAGGTTTTTCGGAAAAGTCAGACGTTTGGAAATATCAGTTTTCTCGAGAACAAGTGAAATGCTCATAGCAATATTTTCAGCCTCTTCTGAGATAATGTATCGGTTTATATTAGGTGTTACATTTCTATTGAAAAATATAAATATTATTGATATTTGAGCATTGTTAAGATTTTGGTGGTAGTGTGTATATAAAAAGTATAGATTAATCAACATGCTTCTATTATTGAACAAACAGTCCAAAAAAATAAAATAATTTCAAAACAATACAAGTTCTTGAAGATAACCGTTTGTTCCCATGGCTTTACATTTCCGTGCCACATTAAAACGGCGCGCTTCTTTTTCACTGCATTTTTCTCAGGTGTAGAAGAGGAAGTATAGGGTGTGGTGGGGAAACAATCTCTTGGG
This sequence comes from Timema cristinae, assembly GCA_039000515.1. Taxonomy (NCBI): domain Eukaryota; kingdom Metazoa; phylum Arthropoda; class Insecta; order Phasmatodea; family Timematidae; genus Timema; species Timema cristinae. Next base: position 73,380,983 of record JBCFYV010000001.1, on the reverse strand, counting down.
TTCATACGCCGTGCCGTGTGCACAATCTTTATGTGCGGAACGTGCGGCAATACGATACCATGCTCGGTGCGAGAATACATACCACACTGCTACTGTCATGTCCGTAAGCATACAATACCACACTGCTACTGTCATGTCCCGTAAGCATACAATACCACACTGCTACTGTCGTGTCCACGTAAGCATACAATACCACACTTCTACTGTCGTGTCCCGTAAGCATACAATACCACACTGCTACTGTCGTGTCCCGTAAGCATACAATACCACACTGCTACTGTCGTGTCCCGTAAGCATACAATACCACACTCTACTGTCGTGTCCCGTAAGCATACAATACCACACTGCTACTGTCGTGTCCCGTAAGCATACAATACCACACTGCTACTGTCGTGTCCCATAAGCATACAATACCACATCTACTATGTGTCGGAGCATACATACACAGTCGTGTGTACCCGTAAGCATGCAATACCACACTGCTACAGTCGTGTCCCGTAAGCATACAATACCACACTGCTACTGTCGTGTCCCCATAAGTATACGATACCACACTGGTACTGTCGTGTCCCCGTAAGCATACAATACCACACTGCTACTGTCGTGTCCCGTAAGCATACAATACACACTGCTACTGTCATATACCCGTAAGCTACAATACACACTGCTACTGTCGTGTCCCCGTAAGCATACAATACCACACTGCTACTGTCGTGTCCCCATAAGCATACGATACCACACTGGTACTGTAGTGTCCCCGTAAGCATACAATACCACACTGCTACTGTCGTGTCCCCGTAAGCATGCAATACCGCACTGCTACTGTCGTGTCCCCATAAGCATGCAATACCACACTGTTACTGTCATGTACCCGTAAGCATACAATACCACACTTCTACTGTCATGTACCCGTAAGCATACGATACCACACTGCTACTGTCATGTACCCGTAAGCATACAATACCACACTGCTACTGTCATGTACCCGTAAGGATACAATATCACACTGCAACTGTCATGAACCCGTAAGCATACGATACCACACTGCTACTGTCGAGTCCCCGTAAGCATACAATACCACACTGCCACTGTCGTGTCCCCATAAGTATACGATACCACACTGGTACTGTCGTGTCCCCGTAAGCATACAATACCACACTGCTACTGTCGTGTCCCCGTAAGCATACAATACCACACTGCTACTGTCATATACCCGTAAGCATACAATACCACACTGCTACTGTCGTGTCCCCGTAAGCATACAATACCACACTGCTACTGTCGTGTCCCCATAAGCATACGATACCACACTGGTACTGTAGTGTCCCCGTAAGCATACAATACCACACTGCTACTGTCGTGTCCCCGTAAGCATACAATACCGCACTGCTACTGTCGGGTCCCCATAAGCATGCAATACCACACTGTTACTGTCATGTACCCGTAAGCATACAATACCACACTTCTACTGTCATGTACCCGTAAGCATACGATACCACACTGCTACTGTCATGTACCCGTAAGCATACAATACCACACTGCTACTGTCATGTACCCGTAAGGATACAATATCACACTGCAACTGTCATGAACCCGTAAGCATACGATACCACACTGCTACTGTCGAGTCCCCGTAAGCATACAATACCACACTGCCACTGTCGTGTCCCCATAAGTATACGATACCACACTGGTACTGTCGTGTCCCCGTAAGCATACAATACCACACTGCTACTGTCGTGTCCCCGTAAGCATACAATACCACACTGCTACTGTCATATACCCGTAAGCATACAATACCACACTGCTACTGTCGTGTCCCCGTAAGCATACAATACCACACTGCTACTGTCGTGTCCCCATAAGCATACGATACCACACTGGTACTGTAGTGTCCCCGTAAGCATACAATACCACACTGCTACTGTCGTGTCCCCGTAAGCATACAATACCGCACTGCTACTGTCGTGTCCCCATAAGCATGCAATACCACACTGTTACTGTCATGTACCCGTAAGCATACAATACCACACTGCTACTGTCGTGTCCCAATAAGCATACAATACCACACTGCTACTGTCATGTACCCGTAAGCATACAATACCACACTGCTACAGTCGTGTCCCGTAAGCATACAATACCACACTGCTACTGTCGTGTCCCGTAAGCATACAATACCACACTGCTACTGTCGTGTCCCAATAAGCATACAATACCACACTGCTACTGTCGTGTCCCGTACGCATACAATACCACACTGCTACAGTCGTGTCCCCGTAAGCATACAATACCACACTGCTACTGTCGTGTCCCAATAAGCATACAATACCACACTTCTACTATCGTGTCCGCGTAAGCATACAATACCACACTGCTACAGTCGTGTACCCGTAAGCATGCAATACCACACTGTTACTGTCATGTACCCGTAAACATACAATACCACACTGCTACTGTCATGTACCCGTAAGCATACGATACCACACTGCTACTGTCATGTACCCGTAAGCATACAATACCACACTGCTACTGTCATATACCCGTAAGCATACAATACCACACTGCTACTGTCGTGTCCCCGTAAGCATACAATACCACACTGCTACTGTCATATACCCGTAAGCATACAACACCACACTGCTACTGTCGTGTCCCCGTAAGCATACAATACCACACTGCTACTGTCATGTACCCGTAAGCATACAATACCACACTGCTACTGTCGTGTCCCGTAAGCATACAATACCACACTGCTACTGTCATGTACCCGTAAGCATACAATACCACACTGCTACAGTCATGAACCCGTAAGCATACAATACCACACTGCTACAGTCGTGTCCCGTAAGCATACAATACCACACTGCTACTGTCATATACCCGTAAGCATACAATACCACACTGCTACTGTCGTGTCCCAATAAGCATACAATACCACACTGCTACAGTCGTGTACCCGTAAGCATACAATACCACACTGCTACTGTCGTGTCCCCGTAAGCATACAATACCACACTGCTACTGTCATATACCCGTAAGCATACAATACCACACTGCTACTGTCGTGTCCCAATAAGCATACAATACCACACTGCTACTGTCGTGTCCCGTACGCATACAATACCACACTTCTACTGCCATGTACCCGTAAACATACGATACCACACTGCTACTGTCATGTACCCGTAAGCATACAATACCACACTGCTACTGTCATGTACCCGTAAGGATACGATACCACACTGCTACTGTCATGAACCCGTAAGCATACGATACCACACTGCTACTGTCATGTACCCGTAAGCATACAATATCACACTGCAACTGTCATGAACCCGTAAGCATACGATACCACACTGCTACTGTCGTGTCCCCGTAAGCATACAATACCACACTGCCACTGTCGTGTCCCCATAAGTATACGATACCACACTGGTACTGTCGTGTCCCCGTAAGCATACAATACCACACTGCTACTGTCGTGTCCCCGTAAGCATACAATACCACACTGCTACTGTCGTGTCCCCGTAAGCATACAATACCACACTGCTACTGTCATGTACCCGTAAGCATACAATACCACACTGCTACTGTCGTGTCCCGTAAGCATACAATACCACACTGCTACTGTCATGTACCCGTAAGCATACAATACCACACTGCTACAGTCATGAACCCGTAAGCATACAATACCACACTGCTACAGTCGTGTCCCGTAAGCATACGATACCACACTGCTACTGTCGTGTCCCGTTAGCATACAATACCACACTGCTACTGTCATGTACCCGTAAGCATACAATACCACACTGCTACAGTCATGAACCCGTAAGCATACAATACCACACTGCTACTGTCGTGTCCCGTAAGTATACGATACCACACTGGCGTACGAGGATATTAAGAAGTATTTGTCAGTTTTATGGCTTGGTAGCGGTTTTGAAACACATACAAGTTTAGTTCTTAGTTTTTCCAACAGTGCAGTAGAAGGTTCGGCCTTATAGTCTAGACTCTGCAGTGACCCTGTGCTCTGGGTATAACGTTAGTTTAAAGGAGTATAAATGGCATGATAGGACCTGGGGTTAAGTGCACGCTTATATTGTACTGCAAAGAGATAATTCTGGGTTTGAGGATGGCCATATTGTATAGGAATAGATTAATATTTTTAAAAAGAGGGGTCATCTAAGGTCAGGAAGAAAGTTATCAGCTGTCTAGATCAGCGGTTTCCTAACTGTGGTACGTACCAGGGTTGCACCGGGAGAAGACATAAAAACACAAGCAAATTAAAATCGTAAAAAGATAAGGATTAAAATTTTATAAATATATTCGGAACAAGTCTAGCCAGAAGTAAGAGAGATGTAATCAGTGGTTGGAAGGGAAGGAGACATTTATTCAATCTCAGGCATACGTAACAGCCGCTGGTATATGTTATTATATCTCTGGGCACAAATAAAATTGTAAATATTCAGCAAAATATCGGTGGGTATTCTAAATTAATAAATTGGTTGGGGTGGTAAGCCATTTAAAAAAATTGGGAACCACTGGTCTAGATAATTAAGGTGATACTTTTTTAGTACCACGTCTTAATACCCGTTAGGGTTGTTCACTTATATACTAATTACACTAATAGTTTTAAAGATTAGATTCACATGGAGGGAGAGTGGAAAACAATTTTGGGGAATAAACCTTCTCATTACGTCCGACCGATATTCGTACCTTGAGCTCCCCGTCAACGTCAGTCTATCCTACTGCGAGCGTGGTGCCATAGACCATGCGGGTCGGGAAATAGTATTGTGTATGGGTTGATATTTATATTGAAATAGTTGCAGATAGCTTACTGCTCTTGTCCTACTCACCTCGCCGCTGTAGACGTCAGAGGCGTAGAGGAGATCAAAGGGAAGAGCTGCTAGAAGATCGACAAGGCACCAGCTCTTCAGGTAGTTGAGGGCAATGGAGCGAGAGTTGGAGACCACCTCGCCCTTACGACTTACATACGTTGTCCGGAAGTTGAGGACAATGTCTGAAAGCAACAAGAACCCGTTATGTTGTACTCTACTCGGGGAATTAAGGAACATCAATGTTCTAAACCATGTGCATTGATTACATCATAAGTGTAAATGTTAAAAAACTAGCTATTTTATAACTAAACTTTAAAATTAATATTTAATTTAAGTATTGGCAAATTAAATTTCCCTTGGAGACTAAACTAATCAAGAATAAATTGTACGGTGCACTAAACAGAGATTTTCTCTTTCTTTAATCTTAAATTAGATACATCTAATAAAAACTCATAAAATTTGCGAAACAAAATAATATACACTGTCACGGAAACAATCCTTCATAGAGCCTAAATTAAATACAAATACAAATATATATATATACTGTTAAACATGATAAGAATCAATTTTATTTTCAAAGACTTGACTAAAATATAGGACCTATATTGGCTTCACCAGGATATCAATCTCAGACTCAATTCAGTTGTACAGAGCTAATGAGAGCCGACATCCTCCCACAGGACATAGCGGTCCTCCCACAGGACATAGCGGATCTTGACACTGCACCTTTTCAACGCTCTTCCATATCTAAGGTCCGGTATACAATCAGTCTGAAGGTATGGCGACGGTACTTCCCCTATCTCCACTTCAAACCAATTCCTTCTGGGAAACTTTTCCAGAGCACACAATGGACTCAAACGCTATGAGACCTGTGTTGGTACTTTTTGTATTACCCATTTGTCATGTGACCACATGCACTCGAAACCTTTAATACATTTCTGGAGCATATCAATGGTGGACACTCCATCATAGAATTAACAATGGAAATAAGGGCCAATGGCAAACTATCGTTTGTTGACGTTCTACCCTCGAGATGTGAGAACCACCCTAAGACACATTGTTTGTATACAGGCACCTCAATGCCGTGTTTAACCTCTCTTTTAACACGATTGCTCAGTAATACACGACCTAATTAGTGTAATCAAACATGTCTGTGAAGAAAAAAGTCTTAAGGAATAACTCGACCATGTACACAAAATATTTCAAGCCAAAGGATGCTCTTAAAAGTACTCAGAGAGAAGGTATCTCAAAGAAAGTAAAAACTGGATAAAAAACGTAATTCCCCTACATTCATATGAGAGATAATAAGAAAACATGAAATATTTTTCTTCTTCCTAAGAAAATGTATGTCGCCCCTCAGAGTAGGAAAAGAGCGGGTACCACGTGGGAACGTAAGAAGTGTTCTTGTGGCCTAGCTTACATTGTATAATAACCGGGTGGAGAACACTATATATACCAAGAAAACTAGTCCTCTATTGAAGAACATTTCCTGAACACCAACCACCACGTCCCGTTTAGAGATGAGTCCATTGCAAACATTTTTAACAACAGGACCCTTAGGGAGGCCATCATAATCACTAAACACCCTCTAAACATGAATAGGGAAAGTGTGTTGACTTAGCACCTTTAAAGTTGCGACGAAAGAAAAGAAACATTCCTTACCAAGCCACCAACTTCAAAATGCACAAAAGTGTCAATTTCTATCAATTAGTTAGACCTAATATTCACATTGATCATTATTGATAGCAATCAAATAAACATACATACATTGTGGGCCGAAACAATTGGACGATTATGACATGAAAATTAACACTTTAATTGAAAAGTAAATATTCACATAGCTTAATAAAAGCAAACTAACTACACTTTTTGAGGTAATGTGACTGAGCTGAGCTCCACCTGACGTCACACAAACCTCGGCACGTTGTCCACCACTTCCTCAGCACAGATCTAATTGTTTCCACCCACCCTGTATCAGCTTTGATTTGTCAAGGTGTAATTACCAGTAAGATAGTTTTTGTAACTACAGCCTAAATGTTGGTATTTAAACTCAACGTGATCAACCACTAAAACATTAAATTTAATCCAAACACTGGCCACGAAAATCTTCAAAGCCAACTCTTAGTTTATTAATAACGTGTTTTAGCTATGGCAACGACATAATTATATCATCAGGAGTCTTACATTATAAAGATAAAGTGCGCACGAAGTTGTTAGAACTTCCTCAACTTTCTTACTCTATTGCAGCAGAAATTCGAGGGTTCGTTCATTGACGCATTTACAAGCGTATGCGACCTATCCCTATCTTGATCCAGCTCTATCCAGTCCACCTTATTACACCCTATTCCTATCTTGAGCTAGTTCGATCCAGTCCACCTCATTACAGCCTATCCCTATCTTGATCCAGCTCTATCCAGTCCACCTTATTACACCTATTCCTACTTGAGCTAGTTCGATCCATCCACCTCATTACATCCTATCCCTATCTTGATCCAGTTCTAACCAGTCCACCTTATTACACCCTATCCCTATCTTGAGCTAGTATTATTCAGTCCACCTCATTACACCAGATTTCTTTCAGGTACATTATAAGGTTATCTTCCCATCTGCCTCTATATTTTCCCAATGGTCCCTCACCATTGGGTTTACCAGTCAATATTTTGAACATGGTTCTAGAATCTACATCCTTCAATTTGCGCTGCTTTTCCTGTCCACCAAAATCTGCAAGATTTGACTATTTTAACAATGTCTTGTAATGAGTACAGGGTTTGTAACTCATCACTATGTAACCTCCTCCCTTACCCAGTATCCTAATCCCTTTTTATACCTTATATCTTCTTAAGCACCTTGTTATAAAACACCCTAAATTGGTCTTCGTTATGTAAGGTAAGATATCACGTTACACACCCATAAGAAACAACCGGTAGAGTTATTGTTTTGTATATTCTAAGTTCTAAATTCCTTGAAATCAGGCGAGAGGTCAACAACTAACTGACCGAGTAATGGAATGCATTTATTGACTATTTTTTTCCTAGTTTCCAATCAAATAAAGTTGTTGCTAGTTAAAATTGTACCTACATATTTAAACTCATTAACCGTATCAAATGATAGTTGTTTGAAGTAATCTAAAAATTATTGTCCCCAATCTTTGTTCTCTGTGTGATCATAACTTATTCTGAGCTTCCTCTACTATACAATTAAAAATAATTAGTAAAGTCAAGGTCAAGTAAACATTAAAATAAAATTCTATTAATTTTCTTTCATTATTTGAGCTATTCAAGAGTTGTTTTGATGTTTAATTTTGTCAAATGACTATTTTGAATTATTATAATATAAGCCTACTATTTCTTTAAAAAATAAACGTTACAAATATAATCATAATTGAGTTTACCAATATAAAACTATGTTAATTTGAGATTTCCCTAAATATTTGTTTTAGTTTTCATTTGGCTTAACTAACGTTATCATAAAATTGAATTAATTAATTTTCAATAAAAATGAAAATTTTGTATTTTTTTTAACTAGTTATATATTAGCTAGATATTTCCCAACTCATTTTTATAATCTTTTTAATATCTCTGAAGAAAGGCGGAAAGCTATTCTTACTTCAAGAAATATATCAATAGACCATCTTCTCTGGACGACGTAGGTAGTAAAAAAAATATCCCATAAAATAGCACTAGTAACGGAGTAAAGCACACATAAGGTCTTTATTCCCAGCTATTGAGAGGTTTATAGTGTCTTTGAGAAGGGAAATAACGATTTAATATATCCACGTTTGCAAGCTATAACAAGCCTTACGTTCTCTGACGTGACTTGATCGTCGACATAATTAATTCCTAGTAATTAATTTTCAAATTCTCTTCGACCTAGAGGCTCGTCATTAAGCCACTATAATTAATAGCACAGAACTTTAGCATCTTACTACTCAAATACACTAGCAACCATCTCAATAAAAAGGTACAATATAACTTATTTCATTCTAAATCCAAGAAATATTAAAAAAATTCGAAATGTCAAAATTCCAACTAATCATTTTTATGAATATTGAGGCATCTGGTACACAATAAATCAATAATCTCAAAATATGCTACACATAGAAACACACATTTTATAATATATATGCTTTATAAAACCCAAATACACAACTATACATACAGAAAAAGCAATAAAATTTAATTACAAAATATAAAAACACGGGGAAAAATAGATACAAGAATTGCAGACTTAAATCAGTTTATGACATTAATGAATCTTCGCTTCTCCCATCAAGTGGAAGAAATAACGACTGCAATCACAAACAAAGATAAATAAAGAAGTTTTGGTAATTATGAAACATTAGAGAAATATATAAGTCCAAACAAATCAGTTTGTAAAGTTTAAACAAGAGAAATAGAATTACATACGTTTTTAAATAGACTTTATTTCAAACAGTCCATTATTATTATTATCATTATTATTATTATTATTAATATTATTAGCACCGCGTCTTACTACCCGTTCGGGTTATACGCACTTACGCTAATGTGTAATGGTTGGGTGATTGTGAGATGAAATGAAGGACCTACAGTTTAACGAGGAATCCGAACCACGGTGGAGGCCTGGCATTCCCCACATTTACAAGATGTCTTGTCAGAGGTGAAGGAAGGGTTTGGTAATCAGATAAATCTTTGCCGGGACCGAGGATTGAACCCCGGCCGCCAGCACAGAAGTCTGACACCTTACCCCTAGACCACCAGGTCACCATCCATTATTATTTAAGATAACTGTATTTAGTTATCATAGTTGTATACTTCCCGACAGGCAGGAATAGGAATAAGCACCTTGACGACCAGGAGCTAACAGACGAAATATAAAAAGTAGGCAACAAAATTTAATTTAAGGTTAAGACACAACATAAAGACAATCCAGCCTAGCTAATACCCGACTAAGACCTGAAAGGACTATTCATGAATAATACAGAAATTAAAAGTGACAATAGTGACTGCTATCTGTCACTGACCCAACTAGGTCATTAAAGAAAACGTTAGATAACCTGATATTCAACAGAAAGAGATCCTAAACATGGTCATACCGTTTAGAAAATCATTATTATGTCCTAAAATATATATATATATATATATAACTATTTATTGAACAAAGAAAAATTAATCTTACTCACTGACCTAGTATATAAAGTCGCCTAGACCTAGTTAAATAGAGCATTAAGCCCTCGAATCTAAACTACGCCATATGGGCATAGGAAAATAAAGTAAGACATTCTGACAAATAACTATATCTGATGGACATAGAAATAAGTCAGACTTTCTGAAACAAAAATTATGTCTTATGGACATATATATTAAAGTCAGACGTTCAAAATGATGTCTTATGGACAAAACAAAAGAAGAGTTACGAGTAACACCTACAACAATGCTTTATGGGCATAGTGAATAAAGTCAGACATTCTGACTGAAAAAACGGTGAACATATCAAAGAGGAGTTTAGAATCTAATCCAGATTCTAAATTGTAGATACTCAAGGACTCAGAAGAGGCTTCCTCTGCGATGGGGCATAGACTAGCAGATGACAAGTACGCTCAGAAAGCAGAGAACATGTAAGGGAGCCAGGACGACACCTTGCACACCCATCTATTATGTGAAGCGAGCAATGACGCTTACATAGAAACGGAACTGACCTACTCGGGGACAGGTTAGCATCAGGACATATAAGGGGTAAGGAGGTTAAATTTCAATAATTACACTGAGTGACCACTAGCACTCTTTGATGGTGTGGCGCCCAGAGAAAATTATCTGCCTTTTCTTGTGAGTAAGACAGATTTCCCGGAGCTAGGGCAATTCACGGCAACACAAATCTACACTGGGTTAACACCTGCCACATATTATTAGAATATATTAGCACGTGTAATCATTGTGTTAATTCTACTAATGGTATTTTTACTGTAGATGTTAAACAGCCGGTTTAACATGCTATATAAAGTTTAAAAAAAATATTTTTTCTTGGTTTGTTGTAATTTGTCTATCTTAACACAACAAATAAAATCTTCAAGTTTATTGATTGCATTAAAAATGTTGTATTTTACGTCTGGTTGGGCTTCATTGAATCTTTTCAGGTTTTCCATCACTGTAAGTTCTTCAGAAACGGATGCTATTGGTTATTCTGTACTGTCTTCTTCATCAGAGGATTCTTGGAGATCTTTGTTCCTTACTTCTTCAAGAATCTCCCAATCTGTCAGCGTTCCACCGTCGTTAAGTTAGGTTTGAATTGAGTTCAAACTCAGGAAAATTAACAATACTTTAATAGTCTTAGATCTACCCAAATATTGTATTCTAAAATTAGAATTAAATGTTATTTTCTAGCATTGCTATGGATATGAATTTCATGAGGAATCAAGGTGGGTTCAAAATATCCTATTTTTCAAGCTAACCAATGTCAAATTATCTTAATCCTACTATATATTTCATATTATAATTATATATGAACAGTACTTGTTGACGCATCACTCAGTGTACCAACGTACAGTTTCTAGAGATGTTGTCTAGCATAGAGAAGTTATTAATTTTTTACTAATATAAATCTGAAAACCCGTTAATTACCTATTTTAACAGCTATTAAACGTTATTTAATATGACTCTACTATTGACTAATATTATAATGAACTCACCAATGATAAAAAGCGCCTCAACAACCACGTCGCTCACCATGGAAGGCCGGTCCGAGTTGATGAAACTGGCATTATAGGGCACCACAATGGCTACATAGAAGGTGGCTATCAGGATTAGCCAGTCCCAGCAACTTTTGAACACGCCGTAGTGGGACAGGATGAACCTAGACTTCTTTAAGGCGGAAGTCTTGTACTCCGGTAGGGGTGCTGCTGTCGGCTGCAACAGCGTCTGCACACACAATTTGAAAAACATTGTTCTAATCTGCCCCTATGGCATATATAATTACGTACTTCATAGGTAAATAATATACACTAGATTCGGGACTATTCGACCTTCAACTATCCAGCCCTCCATATTATCAGAGTTAACAAGTTGCTTTTAAAATAAACAAACCTGTACAAATCCACTAGTAATTAGTCAAAAGAATCGATTGCAAACGTATTCCAACTGTTACATTGGAGACAGCAAAGCACAACTGCTATGGATGCGGTTGGCGTATAATATAGTAATATTGCAGTCAGTTGGTGTAGATAGCAGCACTGTTTTGATTTGGCTGGAAACAAAAACTGTGTCAAGGGAGATGTATATAGAATCAATGTTTTGATTAGACTGGAAACAGAAGCTGTGTGAAGGGAGAGGTAGATAGCAGCACTGTTTTGATTTGGCTGGAAACATAAGTTGTGTCAAGGGAGATGTATATAGCAGCACTGTTTTGATTGGGCTGGAAACAAAAACTGTGTCAAGGGAGATGTATATAGAATCAATGTTTTGATTAGACTGGAAACAGAAGCTGTGTGAAGGGAGAGGTAGATAGCAGCACTGTTTTGATTTGGCTGGAAACATAAGTTGTGTCAAGGGAGATGTATATAGCAGCACTGTTTTGATTGGGCTGGAAACAGAAGCTGTGTCAAGGGAGGTGAGGATAGCAGCACTATTTTGATTGGGCTGGAAACATAAGCTGTGTCAAGGTAAATGTATATAGCAGCACTGTTTTGATTTGACTGGAAACAAAAACTGTGTCAAGGGAGATGTATACAGCATCCATGTTTTAATCTGGCTGGAAACAGAAGTTGTATCAAGGGAGGTTTGCGTGAGGCACAGCTACATGAGGCAAACACACACGGAAAATTATTTACATTCAGATCCCGTATTATCCAGCATTTCCACTATCCGGCTCACAATGCCAACACTTTAGGCTGGATACGTGCAACTATAGTGTATATGATAATTCTAATTGACAAGATCAATTAATTTTAATAAACCAGTTATTCAGAAAATATTGCTTTAATAATATTGTATAGTGTACTATATTAATATTTGATCACGAATCTTAATGAATAGATTGAATGAATTTTTTTCGTGAAAAAAATTACTTATAGTTTTAATATTTGAAATGGTTCTAACTAAACATAATATTATATTTTAACAGTTTTGGCTTTTTGTTCGTTGAAATAATATGACCCCACTGGTTTGACAATCTACTCGTAATTAAAGTTTATTATGAAATGATGTAAGGAGGTGATAATGAATAAGGTTTAAGTTAACAATTCTAACACAATATTTGTTTTGGTTTTGTTAAAAAAATCCTGGGGCACTAATTAGAAACTATATGAATTATATGCGTGTGAAATATTAATCAAATTAATCAAATAACACTTTGGACTATTTAAAATTTACTTGTCTTGTTAAATAGTTAAAAATATAAACGCCATTATTAATTTAAAAGGAACAAATACTCTAAAAGAATTCAATTTGTTTTACTACACATGGAGTTATAAGAATACATAGTAAGAGATTATTTAAATTGGTGATCATTATCACAACAAAGAAGCTGAAAACAGGGTTAAGGGAAAGATCCAATATATTATTATTGAATTCAGTAATGGGAAATGAAAGTTTTGATCGTCTTAAAGAATCTATAGCACAAACACTTTGTACCAAATTTATCCTTTCCCAAAATATAATCTTTGGAGAATCTAGCTCATCTTCACACCCTTACTTATACATCCTTGATGAATATAGTTCATCTTCCTACCCTTACTTATACATCATTGGTGAATCTAGATCATCTTCCTACCCTCTCTTATACATCATTGGTGAATCTAGATCATCTTCCTACCCTCTCTTATACATCATTGGTGAATCTAGCTTATCTTCCTACCCTCTCTTATAAATCATTGGTGAATTAGCTTATCTTCATACCCTCTCTTATACATCATTGGTGAATCTAGCTCATCTTCTTACCCTCTCTTATACATCATTGGTGAATCTAGATCATCTTCCTACCCTCTCTTATACATCATTGGTGAATCTAGCTCATCTTTCTACCCTCTCTTATACATCATTGGTGAATCTAGCTCATCTTCCTACCCTCTCTTATACATCATTGGTGAATCTAGATCATCTTCCTACCCTCTCTTATACATCATTGGTGAATCTAGCTTATCTTCCTACCCTCTCTTATACATCATTGGTGAATCTAGCTCATCTTTCTACCCTCTCTTATACATCATTGGTGAATCTAGCTCATCTTCTTACCCTCTCTTATACATCATTGGTGAATCTAGATCATCTTCCTACCCTCTCTTATACATCATTGGTGAATCTAGCTCATCTTTCTACCCTCTCTTATACATCATTGGTGAATCTAGCTCATCTTCCTACCCTCTCTTATACATCATTGGTGAATCTAGATCATCTTCCTACCCTCTCTTATACATCATTGGTGAATCTAGATCATCTTCCTACCCTCTATTATGCTAATGTTGGTGTGATTCCTCTAGAACATATAATTATAATAACTTATGGTCTATATCCGAAAAATGTCATGGTTCAAATCTTGATTTTGTGTATTTTGACATGGATGGGGGAATGAGTGGGGTTAAGTGTGATGGCATAGATAAAAAAGGGGAAAAGTGTAATCAATTTTTTGCGATTTATTATACAATCATGAGAACTTTCAAATACATTTTGGTAAAAAATTTATCTCTCCTATTTAGATTTAATTTGATGTAATTTTGGATCTAAAAAATGCCCGTACTTAAAATCGCAACTTTATTTATAGTTTATAATAAATAATAGTTTATACCATTATTTAAGATCTGGTTAACTCGCAAACCTTTTATTGTGGGCAGCTTATATCCTCCATTACTTTATGCTCTCCAAATTATGTAACTCTTTGATTAGTACAATTTTCTCAACGTGCTATCAATATCATTTTCTTAATAAGAAAGATAACTATATTTCTTGCTTTACAGCATCATTAACGAGAAATCCAAGTCAAATAACACACCGTAAAGCAAATCTCGTCTTAAAATTAAAACAACTTTTTCTTTTCCTCTAGTTTTATAGCAAACCTACTTTTATATTATGAATCTAAACTGGGACCTTAGACTAAATAAGCCAATTCTTCAACCACTTAGCTATCCAGGAATCATCCCATTCTCAGGGTAGTCTTCTCTCATTCGATTTCCGCACGTCCTTAACAGATGCTACCTTAAAATATGAGTCAAAGATTACCTTGGTCCCAGGACGAGTCCTGGATATCTCAGTGCTAGAGTACTGATATACTAAGCCATAGGTACCAGGTTCGATTCTCTTGTCCAGTTTTCATGTTGTCAATTTGAAGCAAATGCTATCTAGATGCACCTATAACCGTAATTAACAAATATAATAGTCTTGCTATTTAATACACCAAACGTAATTTTGTTACCACAAACCTCCTGCCACCATAATATAAAGACCGCTTTATCCTAGCTATGGTTTATCTTGTAAACGATAGCATGGCAGCACGTAGTCACACATCTGAGAAATGTTAAAATATCACTCACGTTATTGAGCTTGAGTTTTGTCTTGACCTTGTCCTGCTTGTAATGACCCGAGAGTTGATAGAGCACTGCTCTGCTACGTCGACGCTCGTAGTTGCCAGCTGGGGGTGCCTCTGGGTCCAGATTACCGTTAGCGTCTTCACACAAACACAATATATCAAACCTCAAAATAAAAAACACCAACATAAACAACAAGAACATGTATAGTATCTTTATTCTTATCCTCACACTTTTATATCCATCTATCTATCACCACTAATTATTTTTAGTAACTTTTTAATAACTTTAACACTCCACATCTAAAACAATGGCAACCATGGTATGTGTTTTTCTTGAACCTTATATTAGTTTCAAGCTCTTTCCTACAATAGATATAAATGAACCTTGAAAGTGGACACTCCCGTTCAGTTTAGCAATCATGATTAAGCAACAACATCTGTGCTTCGAAAATAAGTAAGTTTTACTGTACACGTTTAGAATTCATATTGATCTATTTGTATTCATCATTTATATTATTCCAATTACAATCTTATACATTTTATCAAATCTAATCTTCTTTTATTGTTTTTCATTTAGAATCCTGATGGTGGTATTATAAAATACCGAAACATGTCGAGAGTTAAAATTCAACGGCTGGTTTTTGTCATCGTTTATGACTGGGACTATCTCCAATATAAGACTTTAAATTATATTATTTCAAATGTATGAAAACATGTTCTTAGGAATAATTAATAATTTCTTCATGATTTCCTAGGCTCTCCTATTTTATTTTTGATCATTAATTTATATTTTTTTGTTTTATTACAATTGTTTATCAACAATTTTTGTGTTTATAAATTCATGACTTTTTAATTTACATGCAATTTTAATTAAATATCGTAAATACTGTTTCTGACATGCTTCAATAATAAGCCCTTAATAAATAAAATGTATCAATAGGGTAGTATTATTTATATTATAATTCTTCATATAGTAAGGTAATGACTTTTGAAAATACTAGATTCTATATTCTCAATTTCCAACCATCACTCAATCTTAAAAAATCATTTTATCTCGTTTATTTATTTAAAATTTTATAGCTGTCATTGTATTTTAAATAATTTCTTAGTCTAAATTTTATGTCTCAATTAAGAAAATATTGTCAAAGAGTAAAACTATCAACTTAATTTTTAGTCATAATTTTGTCAATTATTTTTTATAATAATTGTAGATGCACTTTTAACTATTCAATTCATATTATTTACATAAAAACAATATTAATATATTCATTTTTAAAGTCTTATTATTTCTTATTAACATGTACATCTGGGCATCAGGATTTTGTACAGTCAGATGCAAATACATAGTTAGATTGTTACAGAAACGTTACCAGGGCTGATGCCCCCAGGGAACATACAAAATGGTACTCGTTGAAATATTTTCTTTAAAATTTTGCTGAGTTCATATATTAGGTTACTATTTATAATACCTGTTACAAATTAATAACAATAAAAAAACTTTGATTGCTAAGAACATATTTATATTTTTATGCTACATGGAATACACTGAAAAACCACAGCACACATAATGAATAATGTTTCTAAAGATAATTAGAGAGAGTGATCACGTGGCTAAACATGAGAGACATTCATTACACAGTAACATCAAGTACAAACTAATTGTTGATCAAATGTAGCGCCTCACTTTGGCGATGTATCGATACATCGTGAAATACCCGTTTATATGTACAGCACATCGATATAACAACATAACGATTTTTGATGTGTGGATTTATCGTGTGCCACGGAATATTATCTTCCATGGTATATAGTCTTCATCGATGTATCGTTCATTATGGTTGGATGATGACGCATCACTGTGAACGATATATCGCATTGTATGATACATCGTACATCATGATGTATTGCATTTTAAGATAATATATATTCTTATGTGATACATCGTATAAAATGATGCATCTTCGATTACGGTGTGTATATACAACGTGTATCTAAAACATTGCATCAAACTTTGGCAGGCTATTCCTTGGGTGAAAATAGAATAATTCACATCGGCAACCTAGGGTCCATCTTGAATATTAAGGGCGGTATTCACCCCTAAACATAGAGCTAAAAACGACTATTGTGTGAAATATTATCAAAACTGATTAAGGTATTACAACGAATCTTTGTATACTACTTATTGAAACCTTGATCGTTAATAAACTAAATGTGCTGTTACCATTACCCCACCCCATCATGTAAAAAAGGGGGGGTTATAACACTTTTTTCTGCAATAAAATGTGTCAGAGTAATTATTACTAATTTTGACTTAA
Source organism: Timema cristinae (assembly GCA_039000515.1). Taxonomy (NCBI): domain Eukaryota; kingdom Metazoa; phylum Arthropoda; class Insecta; order Phasmatodea; family Timematidae; genus Timema; species Timema cristinae. The sequence goes on along the minus strand of JBCFYV010000001.1, from coordinate 73,363,339 downwards.
GATTACAAGACAAGGATTAAAATTAGCAAAAAAAAGGTGTCTTGGAGAAACTGTCTATTTTTTCCGTTTCCGAGATAATCATGCATGTTTGATTTCAAAGACAAGTGTTAATTCCTGCCAGGTAGGCAACCAGTATAGCTGATTTGTAGCCACCACGCTCTCCTTACCTTAATTCGTTAGACTTCTTCCTGTGGGTCTTTTTCAAAGATTCAGTGTAAGAGACAGCCATTGAATCCGAGGAAGACCTGTTAGCCAGGCTAGGTGCTGCATGTGATAAGGTTCAAGAAACACCACGTGTTTTCGAAAGATTACGCCAGTCATTGATATGCCACCTCAATTATTGCGAGGACGTTAGGGGCCACTATTTTGAACACTTGCTATGAATCTGCTTTTGAAGCTAGGCATTAAACATACAAGAACTACGGTTAGTATTTCTTAATTTAGCTTTCAATACTCCAGTGAGTGTAATGATTAAAATCCCACCCAAGTGTGAACTGTGTAAGCATAACTTACTAATGTGATAAATAGCAACACATCGGAGCTTATGAAGAAGGAAAAGTATCCGAGTCTCTCCATCATTACACACAAACCAGCCTTGTTTACCAAATTTACGTGATACAGTCACACGTGCCGGTGAAAATGGTTAAACGACTGCAGTGCGAAGTAACACTGCGATTCTGGTTGCCTACCTGGCAGGCATTTACACTTGTCTCTGAGCTCAAACTTGTGTGATTATCTCGAAAACGGAAAGAGCTAAACAGTTTCTCCAAGGCACCTTTTTTTGTTAATTTTAATCCTTGTTTTGTAATCTTAAGTCAAAATTAGTAATAATTACTCTGACCCATTTTATTGCAGAAAAAAGTGTTATAACACCCCCTTTTTTACATGATGGGGGTGGGTAACGGTAACAGCACATTTATTTTATTAATGATCAAGGTTTCAATAAGTAGTATACAAAGATTCGTTTTAATACCTTAATCAGTTTTCATAATATTTCACACAATAGTCGTTCTTAGCTCTATGTTTAGGGGCTAATACCACCCTTAATATTCAAGATGGAACCTAGGTTGCTGATGTGAATTATTATACTTTCACCCAAGGAATAGCCTGCCAAAGTTTTATGCAATGTTTTAGATACACGTTGTATAGATGTTTGATCTTGATCTACAATAGTTGTGATTTAATCTGATATGAAACTTCTCATTTGTTCTTGTTTTATACTAAGAGCTTAAAGTGACTAATCATCCCAAGAAATAACAACAAGTCAACTGGGGATCGGAAGGCTGTAATTGATGTTTGGACCCGATCTTACAATGTCACGTTTCTTTAGGGTTTAACACAGGGCCGTTTTAAGAAAGTGTGATGTCCGGCGCAAAAAATCTTAACCCAATAAGTCCCAATGTTTCTTTCCCTGACCAGTCCATGATACTGTGTATAGAACTGAACAGAAGGGAAGCACACTCTACCAGATTCTGGACACAACTGTCTAGCTGGAACAAAAGTAAGATAATGTATTGGCACCATTGCTAGGAGTGCAGTTACTGTGCCGTCCACAATGGTGGCCCTCGAGCTCAGAGCTTATGCGAGCATATCGGAATGGGACCACCTTTGGAGGGAGCACCACGCTGTTACGTCACGGAAAATGCTCCATAGTCTGTGCTTAGCCAAGTTGACCGTGATACTGGCATAAGAGCAGTCTTGCGATGACTCACCACTATCATATAGCTCACATATCCTGAGCTCCGCCATCTTGGTGTGCGTGATATCCTTATGAGACGCGAGGAACAAGACAACTTCTCTCTTCTCATTCTTGATCGGGACAATGTCCAACAAGCACCAGAAAGGCGTGCCTGGAACAAATCATTGTTATCCATCTGTTTACTATAAATAAACAATAGGGTTGGAGGGAATCTAAATAATTGTTAAAACTATTAGAATTAAAAAAGTGTAGTCAAGGATCCGGTATTAATAGGTCTACTTCGTGGTTTGTAATAACATAGATTTAATTCTATCATAATTTTTAATGTCAAGAAAGATATAAAATTTAAATTTTATATTATTCTATAAATAATTATATCCAAACACATGGTAATTATTTACACCAATGAGTACAAATGTATGTCACAAATCTTAAGATATCTTAAAAGTAAGATCCTGCAGAAAACAATTTGATATAGTTCACGTCATTTTCCTAGGCAGATCACAAATAATTTATAACTAATTTTAATACCTAAAGTAATACGATAGTGTCAATTTAATGACACAGGTGTTATTTTCTTTGTCTGAAGGCGTGAACACAGCCATGACTAAGCTACAAGTCTATCCTCCTTATGGACAAGTTACTGCGGTCACCGGCTTCACGACAAAGCAAGTATGTCGACGCTGAACGTCGTGAGATATGGAATATGGCAGAAATGTATAAGCGCCAATTTCATGACATAAGTAGACTTCTCCTTGATCAAGGTCTTGCTGACAGCTTGATTAGCCTCCCCCCGCTTGAGCCCACCCCCAACCACGACTCCCTGTTCGTTCGTAAGTTTATCTTCTGCCCAGATGTTGACAATAAATAATTATAAGTTGGTATAATACATTATTAATAAGAGGGCTTAGGAAATATATTTCCTAAAAACCTGATAGTAATATAAATATCTCAAATCAGAAACCATTAATCACACACGGGCTATCCTTTTATCCTTTTACCAATCGATAAATGTTTAACGGCAAAGTGCAAATACATTAAAACAATGGCTATAGTTATTCGTCCGTTCTTAAAAAAAAGTGCTGGGTAGCACTAGTCTAGTGCTAAAGTTAATAAATCATGCTCCTGCTTATAGGATGGAAATATAACCATGGTTCTTCTATCGTTTGCCGAAAATAACGAGGTTGAAAGGAAAAAAACCTTCTATCTGTTCTTAAAATAGTGTGCGATAGGTAGCGAGCGTGTGTAATGGACCATGTTATTTACCACGCCCTGGGCAGGAAAAAGCTGGTGTGTATTACAATTGGGATTCTTATACCTGTTATGACCTGCACTTAAAAGGTTAGCGTTAATCCCAAATTACAGTTGGACCACGAGTTCCTTCTTAGGAATTGTAATTAAGGCGTATTAGTGTGCTATCTCGGCCGGCCGGCTGTTGTGGTGCTTTATTTAGGATGGCTGTAAATGTAATATATCGCAAAAATATTGGTGAGGCCAAATTTATATGTATCCACGGGTCTATGGTCTGTTTTAATCCTCCTGGCCAGTGATCGTGTCCCAACGAAGCTATGATGATAATCCTCCTGGTCAGTGATCGTGGCCCAACTAAGTTAGACGATAATACTCCTGGCCAGTGATCATAGCCCAACTAAGCTATGATGATAATCCTCCTTGTCAGTGATCGTGTCCCAACGAAGCTATGATGATAATCCTCCTGGTCAGTGATCGTGGCCCAACTAAGTTAGACGATAATACTCCGGGCCAGTGATCATAGCCCAACTAAGCTATGATGATAATCCTCCTTGTCAGTGATCGTGCCCAACCAAGCTATGACGATAATCTGCCTGGACAGTGATCGTGTTCAACGAAACTATAATAATAATCCTCCTGGTCAGTCATTGTGGCTCAAATGAGTTATGACGATAATCCTCCTGATCAGTGATCGTGGCCCAACTAAACTATGATGATAATCCTCCTTGTCAGTAATCGTGGCCCGACTAAGCTATGGACCTTTGTTTTTGGGACTAGGGGTTCCATGACCCAACTGTTATATGCCGGAAACGTCATGCTCAGTGGGAAACCTCTGCGATGAAACATTATGGATTTAACTCTGATCCTTAAATTTGAAAAATATACATGTGAAATAAACCGGTACTCTTAAAAGTTATACAAAGGATGTCTTACTCTAGAAAAAAAAACAATGTTAAGTCAACCCACTCACTAGGCTTGCTTGATTGAATAGTCGGTCCGACCCGAGACAACCCCTCTAACCTGTTGGTTTAACTTTTTCTATTTTTTATTTTAAAGAAAAGTGTATATCGTAATCGAGATTTTGGATGGAGACATTGAACCTCGGTAGGTGGGATAAGGGGCGTTTCAGATTATAAATTAATATAGATGTGGGGCATTATGTTTTTAACTCTTTACACTTTTCCAGCTGTGCTTGGCTCCCAAAAAACGACATGGAATCATAGAATGACCATCCTGGCTCCTCAGAACTATACAATTAATAAATATCAATGGTAGGATAATACATTTAACACTTGGCACCTATTCAACAATCCTTTTGTGACAAGTTACAAGTAACAGTTCAAATCAAATGGCATAATACTCACCATCCGACCGGTTGGACTCTATTGCCTGCACACATAGCCATGACCTGCTCTCTCAAACACACTACTTCACAAACTGAACGGAGGTGTGATTCGACCCTCTGCAAGAGAGGAAAGCCACGCCCAGGGAAAACAAGTGAAGGCAGCTCGGCGTGCCTAGTTATTGTTTCCTCCACCTGGACTGTTCTGGTAGATTGTACTAGCTACCGGGATGCCCGAGACCTTTCCACGTGCTGTCCGATCTCATCCCTTCCACTCCACTTTCCCCTTTTCCCCCCAACTCTCTGTGGACATATTGTTTTGTGTGTACGCTATATATGTCGATGTTTTGTTGGTATCGATACTCATTGTATCATCGGCATGGCACGAGGTAAGAGGTGAAACTTAAGTTAGGGCTTAACTCCAACTATTCAAAATTCCCTCTCGGCTAAATTACGGGATCGTTTCTAATCTATTTATTTGGGTATATCATTTAAATCTGTATTATGGAAGCAGGATTTATAATTGGAATTATCGTGGCTATTAGGTATCCATGTTTGAAATAGAACTTTGTTTATTGAGGATTCTAAGTTTATCCTCGATGTTAACGTAACTTCTGTTTCGCCACCTGGTGGCTAGCGTTTTATTGGGCTCTCAATTAGGCTATGGCCATCTAACTGATAATTAGTTGACGTCGTTTGCCCAAGTAATTATTGTCTGGGTAGTATTAAACTTTATAACTCTAAAATTTGCATTTTGTTGTAATGAGAAAGCAGAGTGCTTACAATATCATAGTGGTTCCTTATAATTCTACAATTTACATTCTTGTTGTTATGAAGAGGGCACGGCCTTATTTAACAAGTATCGTCCTTTATAACTTTAATTACTTCAGTGTAATATTTTGTTGCTGTGGGGAAGCAGAGCATTTAAATATTCATCATTGTATTATCTAACTTTAATGCTTCGGATTATTTTGTTGTTGTCATGAGACATTTTATAATTTAGGCCATTATATCTCCTAACTGCGTATTATTGATAGTATCAAGCTGGTCTCTTATAAATAGATTATGTCCTGGTATTGTATAGTTCCAATATTGTTGTCACAAGATGGCACGGTCATTAAAGTTTAATAGTTTATCACGCTATGTTTGGAATCTTTTGGTTGTTCAAGTTACTGTCGCCAGGTGGGAGAACAGTTTAGGTTTATATTACTTAGAATTTTGACTAGTGAGGAGTACATTGTTCACTCAATTCAAAAAGAGAGTTATTCTTATCCCTTCTGGAAGCCACAAGGTGGCGGAGTTCTAGTCACTATGTATAAATATTGCTATTGTATAAATATTTAATTTATTGTTTTTCAATAAAACATTGTTCTCTTGTAGCTCCCAGTGTATTATTTCTCTGAGAATGTGGTTACACTTTGTCCATACAAAACAGTGTGGAACCATAGGCTGGCCATTCCTGCTCCGTGGTATGGTGGGAACTTACAACTGTGGTATCTCGATGGTATGATAGTAAGGCTAGCATGAACCACATCGACCGGACCATCCATAATTTGATCTTTATTCAGCTATAAATAGTAGGCTACTAAACAACATTAACATTGATCTGAACTCTACATCATACTTAAACATTATCATAACTGTTAATGTTACGTGCATAGTGTTTGGTCGTTTATCAGAACCAAGCTTCTGTAATGGTGCGTTGATTTCAACTTAATTTGTATCTACTGTAAAGGTATCTGTGAGCAGACTATGAGATCAGTGTTAGATATCCGGAACATGAGCCGTATCCGGGTGTATAAATACAAAGTCACAGCGCTTGGTAAATTAGATGAAGTTGGATGTGCCTACATGTGAGCTCCTGTTTCAGCTGTGTGAGTGACTGCGGTGTGACATAAATATCTACGGATTGGTCACTTTGACCGAAATGGGAGTTACGTTCAAGATTGTATAGACTGGATTCTAGATATCCTATAGTAGAGCTCTAGACTGTTGGCTGTTGACAGTTGCCAGAGTGTGATGCAAAAATGTGTGAGTTCAGCGATGGCGTGCATTGAGTGCATTGAGTGTTATCAACGCGTAATAGTGCGTGCGGACAGTTTGACAGTGGCTATAACAGAGGCTATAAACAGTTGGTTAACACATTGGTTAAGACAGTGATTAAGAACGTGGTTATATCAGTGGTATGGACAGTGAATGGCATTAGTTATGACAGTGGTTAAACAGTGGTTATTGCCAGTTGTCAGAGTGTGTTGGTGGTGGAGACAGTTGTTCTTAAGCAGTTGACGTGTGTGTAAGCAATTGTATTGCGTGTGCTTGAATAGCACCAGCGTAGGTTGGAAGTGATCAGGTGAGATACTTCCCAAAACTCATAGGAAATAATATAGTGTATTGGTGAAATAATAGACTACCACGGTCTCAGACATCCAACAAGTATCCCAAATATAATTATATGTCATCAAGAAGCCTATTTGTACACTCGACTCATTACCAATAAAACCTATACTAGAAATCAATTATTCATACAATCATAGACTATGTGACCCTCCCCAACCTCCCTTATTCCAGACATAGCGACGAGATAATAGATAAGATAAGGAAGTTCTTCACGATATGACTTCAATAAAAAGGGGGTTACACTTCATACTTAATCAACATTTGTGTGTATATACAATTAAGCTCTTTGCACCTTTAAGCTAAACCCTTCTTTAACGTTTACCCTTTGCTGACAGCTCAATCCCCCCCCCTTCCACTTTTCACCTCTGTCTGAGCTACAGAGAAAAAAATTATTCACATTTTTACTGCTGTATAGGTGGTGGGCATGCCATGCAATTTCTAAATAAATTAATAAATGGAAAGCATTTTAATACATTATTGTAGTATATCAATTCCTCCTTTTCTCAACCCAGTCGTGGAAGGGGCAGGAGTGGATATGTCCAAAGAGAAAGGGGAGGGAGGGAGGAAGGAAGGACCTGTTGGTGGACAGGAATCAGAAGGTCTGTAGAGGAGAGGATGAAGGAATCACCGGGTGCTAGACAGGAATCTAGAGGAGGAGGGGGGAGAAAGCCTTCCTCACTGAACCCTAACCTCGCTCATCGTCCCTTGCATGTCAATCAAACTGTATGTGCAAATACTCTCACTACACACTTATTTAGCCTTCTTGATGACGTCACTGCTGGAAGAGCTGTATCAAACCACTCGGTCTTGTAAGACCAGATAGTTTCTTCAGGAATATTTACTTCCATCTCAAATGTGATATGACCTGTTATCTTAATGTCCTTGAGAGTATTTTAATGATAGCTCACACTGAACACAGTGATGGGAGCGTGAGACTTGAAACTAGATGGATCATGTAATCGTAAAGGATCATTTGTTTCATTGTATGACAACTGAAATTTAGCATAGTCTTCGTATAGTTTTAAGAAGCAATCTTGATTGCGAACCATGCTCAGATATCCGTATGGCTAAATGAATGAATTGATGTAGAGTTTACCAGAATGTTAACTACAAAATAATAAAATACTTCTAACTGTAGCTGCCATATTGTTACACCCAGTATGAAGGGTGAAAATGCTATAGCTATGTTTTTCAAATCGCAATAGTGCTGGCTATAGACAGGTACGCTAGGATTATCGTACAGTTTTCAAGTACGAAAGACTAGCTCAATGTTCCTTCCACTCTTGATGAAATTAAGCAGATTGGTACGATTTATATCATCCGTCTTAATATGTGGTACAAGACAAGAGATTTTACTAAGCTCGATTCTAGAGGGTGTCTCTGAAGTGGGTGGGAAATCTCTTTGTGGGTGAATTAACCAATATTAGTTCTTCTTTTGCATTAATCAGTAATCGAGAGTAGTTTTCAATTAATCTTAGTATGAGAGTAAAGAGATGCGTACGGCAAATATACCTGCTTCAGCATGTGCAGGGTGGGGCAAAAAGAATGTAACCAGGTTACTCAGTTATACTATACTAGTTAGGCTCTCTTTATCGTGCAATTATTTTGTTGTACCGTACATTTTTTTTAAATTTTAAACGACAAATTACATGCGATCAATTATTCGGGAAACTATGTTAGTGCTATATACTGGTGTAACATTTCTGATCACTGAGTCAATGTTTTTACAAACCTGTTGCAGATTTCTTGGAGATGTGGGAAACAGTTTTATCTTAAATTTAACGACAGAAACTCATCACACAACGTGAGGTATGGACTTTGAAGTGGATAAGTAAAGTTTGTCTTCTTCTAGACTCCATCCCGTATTATGAAAATACGTCTGCTATACATTTCGTATAGCTTGATAGTATAGTTGAGTTAAAATAATTATATCTCTCGATTTATCATCTCTAGCTTGTTTATATCATAGGGGAATCTTGAAAGATATGGAGTATGCCATTATCAACAATACTCTAATCAGAGTTGTTCCCTCAGGACTGAACGCCAATTTTGTTTGTTTGAATAATGTAAAATACACTTGGTCCATGGCAAGTAGGAATGTCTCATAGAAGACGCTGGAAGTACCCATCGTCAGCGTTAAGAATCATATTCACCCGAAATTCCATATTGGTGAACACGTGATGTAGCTTAGCGCTATCAGTGGCAGCCATTTCACGTCTGGCATTGTCTTCCAGTTCCTAAATAAATCTTGGATTTTTGGCATGAACTGTGACTTTTAAAAGTCCCTAGAGAAATAAATCTGGGGGTGTCAGGTCAGGAGACGTGGTTGGCTACAGGTCTTTGGAAATACTCATGTTCTAGAAAAAGCTGACAATTTCTACAATACTCCTATTGTAGGTGTGGCAAGTTGCACCGTCCTGTTGGAAGTAACCAATTGCAAGTTCCTGATAATCCAGCTGGTTCACAAACTCAGTAAATATTTCCAAGTATCGGTCGGGATTTACCGTGTCTTCAAAATAGATTGGCCCATTCATACCAGACACTAATTTTCGCTGTATGCAATGTGACTTCATAGCTGGCGCGAGGATTATCACTGGGCCACACTAGTGTATTTTTCGAGTTTACATAGCCGGAAAAATAGAACCATGCTTCGTCGGTAAGCCATGTTATTTCCAACAGGATGAGTTTTTCAGCGAAACATTAGGCAAGCAGTGAAAATACGCTAATCGTTTTGCAAAATAGGATGGCTGTGGCTCATGCACAATTGTGATACAATAAGACTTGTTATTTAGATGTTTGTCTGCGCTTTGACAGGTTGAATACGATCGTCCAGTCTCTGAAGAGATGTCTTGGGGATGCCAATATCACTGTATCACATGCTTTATTGTTTCCTCCATCATCTTGGACAGTCTGCCCGTATGCTGATCTATCAAGCTTGCCTTATCTCCAGTTTCCTTGACAAGTTCAAAATGGTGGCTCTGGTGGGAGGTGTAAGCCCACCAAATTTATTCAGAAACTCCCTCTGACATAGTGTGAAGTAAATGGTCACCCAGTAATGAAGCACAATGAACACACGCTCTTCAATGAGTACACCCTCTTGCTTACACCAACTCGCTTACACTGGCTGATGAGACACGTTCCCACTCTATTGTCTAGACAGATAGCATGTATATGTGGCACCCAGCTGGCGGAGAGACATTATTTGATCCTTGATTGCTTCGTTATGAAATAAAAAACCGTTCCATTCATGTTTACCGCTCACTTTATTTCCCACGTATTTTATAGTCCCTCTAATAGGTGTTAAGTCCTGAGTGAACCATTCTGTACTTCCGGGTAGCTCTGTATTAAGACGTAGTCTACTTATTATATTTAGAAGATAATGGTGAGGTAGCGTGTATAATCCTTTTGGCTGGATCTATATTAAACTTAGATTGATCAAACCAATATACCATTCCTCTTCACGATTCTCTTGTCTCAAGATGTAAACTCTGACCTGTCAATGTAAGAGTCACATACATGGTTACTCGGACCATTGGTTAACATACTTTTTATGATCAATAAAGCTAGAATATATATCCACAGAATGCAGTAACAAAGTCTTGATAGCGTCTATAATTATAGACGATGGTTAAACCCCTGAAATACTGTGCGGTTTCAAGAACAGGTCTTGGGCTATCAAAACTATAAAAGTATTCGATAAGACACTCATATTTGTTCATACGTCACCCAATACTTACCCTTACCCCTATCTCTTTACCGATATTGATGATAGCACTCTCTTTGCTTCATGGTTTCCTAGGAGGTAAAGCAACTTTATGAACACGCCTGTAAAGTATGGATCTTTAATGTTTTAACATCCTTATAGGTATGTTTCGGTAAGAGGTCATCTAGATAGCATTTCAATCGTGTGTTTTTTTTACTATGGATAAATATACATTTCTTCACCCATGACGATTGCCTCGAGCATACGATTATATCTTCGAGTCTTGCTTAGTTAATTACCATTTGCTTTTGATCTATTGACAGCTTTCGCGATTCCAGCAGCACCTCCTGCGGCAGCTACTAGAGTGGCTATCAGACGAAGTACAGGTAGAAATCCTTCCTTCATGCTCTTTTTCTTTTTTCACGTTGTAAAAGGTTTATTAGCACGTCGCTAACGGCTTTGTCCTTTACCTTTCGGCCTTTCAACAGACTGGTTCCAATATTTAATATATTTAGTTTTCACCACATTAGTTAGAGCCCATGAGGCAGCTTTTCACCCAACTTAGAAACTGATACAACAACCTTTTTCCAGGCTTTCACGAAAAGCTTACCACCCATGGTATTTTGTTCAGCATGATCTTTGAATTGAGAGTAGGTGCTACTGTGCTCTTTACAAGAATGATCTAACACATTAGCAACCGGATCACATAAATATCTCCTAGGGGCATCAATTTTCAAAAATAAATTTTGATGAAATATTTCTTCTAATAAAGACTAGAAAAATATCATTTTCAAATAAATTACAGATTGAGGTAAGAATTATTCCAATAGCTCAAAGGCATCCAGTTGTCAAAGGCTTGGCAGTGAGGGGTCCACAAAGCTCTTTATGATTGTGGGAAGAGGAAGGTCAAGTCCCCATTATACTTTTTGCTCAATACCCCTCTCCACCCTACACAATATATGAAATAATCTGTAGATGTTGGAACTCACCTGTCTTCTTGTAAAAGATCACCTCCAGTTGTATCTCACCATATGAAACACCCTGTAGATGGTGGATCTCACCTGTCTTCTTGTAAAAGATCACCTCCAGTTGTATCTCACCATACGTAACATCCTGTAGATGGTGGATCTCACCTGTCTTCTTGTAAAAGATCACCTCCAGTTGTATCTCACCATACGTAACATCCTGTAGATGGTGGAACTTACCTGTCTTCTTGTAAAAGATCACCTCCAGTTGTATCTCACCATATGAAACACCCTGTAGATGGTGGATCTCACCTGTTTTCTTTAAAAGATCACCTCCAGTTGTATCTCACCATACGTAACATCCTGTAGATGGTGGATCTCACCTGTCTTCTTGTAAAAGATCACCTCCAGTTGTATCTCACCATACGTAACATCCTGTAGATGGTGGAACTTACCTGTCTTCTTGTAAAAGATCACCTCCAGCTTGAGCTCAGTCTTGCACTCCAGAGATTTCTCGACCTCCATCTTGTGATCATCGGATGTATCGGGCCCATAGAGGAATTTACACGCGCACCCCTTCTGCATAATTTGTGCACGTGCCCAACCGGTCAACTCACAGAATCCATCCGAGCAGTACACGATGGGGTACAGAGTAGGTACTTGGGCATTACCCAGCACAAGTTACTGTCTGAAACAGAAAGAATACGTAATTAATAAATGTTTTTTTATATAAAACCATAGTTCATAGTAGTCTAATAATTTAATACGAAATTGTAACATCACATTTGGACCGAATTTAAAAAACAATCCCAGAAAAAACAGATAATCTTAATATACAATAGAGTAATATTACTTTTATTTTATTTAAAACAATTTTGGTCTTCTATTAACACCCAAATTGATACTCAGTTATTCCTTGATAATTTACAAAGAATTTCAATTTGTGAGCTTAATTAAATATTCTTATGTCTCTTTTTTTCATTTAATATAATATAAAGTAACAGTTTTTCTAAGACAAATATTTAACTTTAAATGTTTATAAACTGTTTATTTTTCATGATACAAATTAGCTAAAAGAAATTTATTAATTTGTTTATAAATATTATGATAGGCACCATTTTTACATCTAAGCATAAATAAAAAGTATAAAGTTAAAATTAAATCGTAAGCGGTAGATGTAACCTCAAGCTATTGACTGAAACCTGACGATGTTTCACAAAACAGGTATAATTTATTCCATTATACAAATGTTACATAAGGGAAGGTATTTCATGGCTTTAATATAAATTCGTATACATTTTGAGAACAATTATCTAATTAAGCTTGCTCAAGATTTTTTAATGAAAAATAATTTAGCAAGTTAAAAAATGTTAGTATAGTCTTAGGGTTTATTTTTTTTAGAATATAATATATTACAAATGGAGTATAGATATTCATATAGTTCACGCAAGTACCATGTAAGCGTATAGCTACTACGTATATTAGGGCTCTGCGAGTATTCGGATTTCGAGCTTCAAGCCAAGCTCGTCATTTAATATCGAGATCGAAAGTTGTGTAGGCTTGTTATTTCCGAGCTTCCACTCTATCTACTTAATAACAAATATTTACAATGCAATAATAAGCAGAGGCTATTACATTTAGATAATAGCGACATTTCCACTTATAAATCATTCGGTTACTATATTAAATTAAATTAATATTAAATTAATATTAATTTTAACATTAATAACGTAAAGGAGCTTTAAAACTACTTTCAATCGGTAAATGTATTCAATATTGTCGTCTAATTTGAAGTATCCTTGATTGAAGTTGTTTACTTGTATTGCCATGGAAAAGCAATGAAAATAATTAATTAAATTGCTAAATAATTGAATGATTATTTTTACTATATTTACCCGGTCCCTTTCCAAAATAATAATTTTTATTAAATTCAAAATCTATTATAAATAATAATTATTATATTGAATGCTTTCAAATTTAAGATATTTAAAACTCGTATTAATTAATACGTTTAGCTACAAAACTAGCACTAGTTAACTTACTATTTAGTTATAAAATTATTTTGGCTAGCCTGTCTAAAATCAATGTTAATCTTACTTATTGCAATAAATATTTTACCAAACTTACTAAATTTATATTAAAAGGCATTTATTGTTTCATATTATTTCCTAGAAATATTTTTTAGTCATACTATTTTTAATTTTAAAGTAACAGCATCAACTTTTATAACTATTAAAAATCAAATTAAATTTCTCAATAAAATAATGTCCAACGAGAGCTCGTACAACGCGCATAGAGGAATGTAATTATTGTAACAGAAGATTTGATCAAGCACGATTACACTAAGTAATAATTAATTAATTATTAAATACTTCAAATTTCTAACTGTTTATGACTCTAACGTTTTCTTATAAGGTAAATTATGTTACTTAAGCATATTTTATGGAAATATTAGCTTATTAAACGTCATTTTTATAAACTTTTTTAATAAGAATTTTGGAACTATTTCTTTTTCATTAATGTCTCTTCATATGAGAAGTAAATATTTACGAAAATTTAAATCAATGTGCAAGTGTGGAATTTTGAATAAGTGGGAAGTGTAAAAGTTTAGGAGGAAATAGAGAAGTGTGTTTGTTTATATCTAGGCCTAACCTAACTATCCTTTCAGGTTGGCTTCATTAACTAACTATCACTTACTTTACATTACTATACAGTGTTTCTACACTGTCTTACTATATCTTTCAATCCATCACGCAATTATTCATTATATTAACTTTTTTTAACATTGTTTGTGTATTTATATTTTATATGAGTGTTGTTCTTATTTATAAATCGTGTTTTTTGAAGTGCTATTTCTAATTTTAAAACCTTTATATCCATTTCTTAATTTATTTATTTTCAAAAGTATTTCTTTATTTTATAAAAAGAGTGTCACCCATATTTTAAGAACATGTATTTTAATATATTTTTTAAATCTCAAATTTTAAAGATGTGATATTTACATTTAAAACACACAAATATATACTATTAATATTTTAAAATTTTGAATATTCTAGAACTTGACTCAAACTCTGGAACTTTTAGAAATATTTGACTCGAGTTTGACTCGAATGAACAAACCCAAGCTCGCAGACCCCTGAAATATAATATGTAAGTATTTTATTAGCATATTTAACATATACCATTATTTGATGGTCTATTTGAAATTCAAATACGTATACTTTTTAATTTCACTCTTTTGTTTCAGCCATAACCATTAATAATTATTCAACCAAATTTAATATAAGCTATAACCGTATTTATATCTTTCAAGTATTTTTTGAAATTATTTCGTCCTTGATTCTTAATTATTTACCAAGCAAATCTTCAATTATCAAAACCAGATAATTTTTGGGGAATGGGGTAATTAATCGCCCTTTTTACTTTATCGCTACTTTATAGATAGAGAAAGTATTGTGATCGTCAAAGGAATCAAACTCGAGATTTTGATGAATTTTCACGTTCCGTGACCCCCAAATCAAATAAACTGGTTTATAAATTTCCGTATGTCTGTCTGTCTATCTGTCTGACTGTCCCTGAAGAAGACCCTAAAATATTTTACCAATCAGGCTAAAACTTGTTATATAGACTTTACATAGGGTTGCTTGAAAGGGATTTTTGGAATTGGATATCTAACCTTAGAATTACGTGTAGCTTCATTAAGGGCTAAAAGAGACAAAATTGATTTGATTAAATTCGGCTCTAACGATTTTAATTAAATTTCATGTATGAACATACATCAGTATTGCAAACAAAATGACTTCCCTCCATATTTCATCAAAATGCTTTTAAAAGTTCTGTTCTGATGCGTAAATTCGCATTTTTTTAAATCATATCTTTGCAACTCTTTTAAGATATGAAATTACCTATCATTGCAAATATGTAGGTATGTTTATAATAACAATCTTTTATTTGAAACATATTTCTATAAGACCAATCATTCTCAAGCTATCCGCAAAATAAATAAATATTTATATGCATTTTTAAAACTTTTTGAACACTCAAGGTAAAGTATTACGACCTTCAAACCAAATCTAAACTGAGCTGTTGGTGAATGTTGACTTTTCATGAAGCCCCGAACCTTAAAAAGTGGTTTTTGCAATTCCGTCTGTCCGTGAATCTGTCGTACCCTAAAATAATGAGTGGTTTATTAAAGAGTAAAAATAGAAAATAGCGTTTTTCTCAAAATAATCTCTAATGATTTTGATCAAAACTCGTATATAGGCGTTGAATAAGATTATAAACCAAATGTATATTTTCATTTTCCGATGAAAATGAGTTTAGGGTACTTTACAGGAGCAGAAATTTCCATATTTCTGCAACAATTTGAGATACTAAATAACCTATCATTGCAAAATTGTAGCACTATTAAACATTGTGAAAAACTTTTCTTTGAAATATATTTTATAAAATCAATCGTTTCTGAGATATTGGCAAATATATTAATATAATTTTGTGAGCCTTAGTTGTACAGAGATAGGCCTACACAATAGTTCTCTAATGCCATGGAGTAATTAAATATTAGGAAGTCTCTCAAAAATATGTTCTTTTTCCTTTAACCTCTTAGGGGAAATGTTTGTGCAGCAATAATCTATATTTATCATTTTGGACTCAGAGTGAATAATTACCTTTATTATCGGTCTAAATTTATAAATGAGGAGTTTAAAGGCAATGCGATAACCATAAAGTGTGCAACCCCCAGTAAAATTTCATAATTTTAACTGGAAGTCGTGACTTTAATACAAGTGTTGACCATTGTAAATCTTTTTTGATGGTCCAGATATTCATTGAGGAAATTAACATCTTTAAAAAATAAAATTATAAAATTTAAAACCAGGAGTCAAAATATGTTTTACGAAAGTATAGCGCAATTTATACCTGGGTTTGCTAGTGTGTATTATTTTATTTCACATATTACGAGTTTTCAGTAAATATCTCCATTTTTAAACAATAGAGTGAGAAAGTCCGTGCGGAGTTGCGTACCATTAATTTAATTTGGGTATTGATACTGTTTTCGATCATCCTTTTGATACTCTCAAAACTATCCAAAACTGATGTTCAATAATATCTTAACTATGGTTTAGCTAAAAGACTTAGCCTAGTGATCAATAAATATTGGCTGATTAGCATAAGTTTGACAATATTAAGTGTGTCAATCATTTATTCAACAAAAGGAGAGGATAAGTAGAGGACTTCCTGTTTCCTTAACGGCTTTAATATCTTGTTTCGAAATACAATCAAAAGTTGTACACTCTTGTCTTGATTCCAGGGAGGTGAATATTTCTTGATTTTTATAGAAATGAGAATGTTAAGGCAATTTATAATATGTTAAAGAATGAAAACTTATTTTGAGTACAAGCTTTGTCATACTATTTTAATTTGGAATTGTGACTTGAGTGAATTATATCAAATATGGCAACATTTGACAACGCTTAATGGTTAAATTTTAAAATGTATTGTACCTTCTTTGATCTTGACAGTTAATTTAGTTGAAGAAATTAATAATTAATGATGGTAGGGGAATGAATTTGGATGCTGTGGATTTGTAACAAATGCACAGATAATATTGGGCTGTTCTAATTTTTTCAAGCTTGTTTGTACAGACTTGAGTATTATCTTATGTAATTGTTTCAAATGTTTTATTAGTTGTAATCTAATAATTTTTAAAAGGCCAATATAGCAATTTTCGAATAAAGTTTAAGAGTTATTAATAAACACATTTTTGACTAAAGCATATTATTACCACGAATCAATACAAGATGAGTCATGTATCTTAAGTACAATATAGGCTATGTAATAAAGTTTTGCGAGATATACTGGTAGAAGAAATTGGTCCATAAACAATGTAAATATTAGGATGGAAAGCAGTCTTAATCTCATTGAAAACATCTTGTGTATTTACAGAACGTATTCTATCTGACAAGGGTAAACTAGTCGATATCCTAAGTGCTCGTTTGGTTCGTAATTCAACACTAGCCTCAATTATTGTAGTAGTAATAATATACTGGAGAAAAATAGAAACAGTTTAATTTAAATATAATGCTAGAAGGAGGGGGCGCCACATAATTATGTCAGTACTGTTTTCACGAATATACATATTATTATAACTGTTTATTTTCCCACAGCTGCAAATTGGCACCAGTTGTCCTCAGAGACGAATCCAACCCATCCAAAGCATGACGTAGTTTCCATGCTTTACTTATTGTTTACATCAAATTCAAATTCTCAAGACCTTATTTTAAACTGCTTTTGATTTTATTTGTTTTACGTATCAGGAAGGAATGTCATACACCTTTGAAGTTTTGACCTGGGCGAAGCAGTGGAGGAAAATAAATGTATAACTCAAGGTAAGAAAGAGAAAAGAAAAATCGTGACAGAGATAAGAAAGCCTTTCCATTCATTGCAAGCTGTCGTTATTTGTCTAAAGGTTTTTTTTAGCTTAATGTTTTATTTTAGTTGAGACATAAAGTAAATAAACAGCCTTATATATATGAAGCAATATTAAGAAAAGGGAATTTATAATTAATTATATCTTAACCTTGAATAAAATTAAACTTTTGACTAATTTTTTAGCTCAATCGATTATACAAACAAAAATGTCCCAATGTGTTCTCGTTATTATTAATATCCTAAGAAATTTCGTATAAGAAACAAGATTTATCGTATTGAATCCTCCTTGTGGAACGAAATTAGTGCATTATTTAATTTGATAAATCTTTCCATTCAGGTAATGATAAATTCAAATATTTGGAATTATCTAATGTCCTACTAAATCAAATGTTCTAAATACGTACTTAACTATTACTAATTTTGGCGCCTCTTCAGTGGTATGCGGCGTCACCCTCGCAATAGCTCGGACTGCCAGTGAAGGGGAAATTAAGGGTTGAATCCCGTTCACTGCACTGAGGGGGAGTTTCTTACAAATTCCTGGTTATTCACTCTAAATTCTACCTTCCTCATTCCTACCAAACTAGCGAGTTAAATGTATATGCTTATTGCCCTATCGGGTAGTAAGTCGCGGGGAATAAAATATATAAAATTATTATCTTAAAATTAAACTAATAATAATAAGTTAGTATAAATTAATATAGTTAATCACCCGCTTAGGGTGGCCACGTGATCTAACGTGCTACTCTCGTAGTACACAAGACATCCGATGACGGGGCGGCAGGGGGGAGGGGGTCAAGGCTTGAATCTCGATCAGGTGTACTGAGAGTGGTTTATCCAAAATGATTTGCCACTCTCACTCCACGCAAACTCGCGTACACTTCCTCTAAATATATCCTTCCTAATTCCTAAAGATCATTAGCGTAATTAGTACATAAGCGTATAACCCGAGCGGTTAGTAAGACGCGGTGATAAGAATTCCTACGCCTGTGGTTTGTGTAAGTGCTTATAGCTAGCTTGTAAGACTGAGAGAGGATGCCTTGTTCCTGTCCGGATGTGATCAAACAGTTGGAAG
This sequence comes from Timema cristinae, assembly GCA_039000515.1. NCBI lineage: Eukaryota > Metazoa > Arthropoda > Insecta > Phasmatodea > Timematidae > Timema > Timema cristinae. The sequence continues at coordinate 73,344,481 of JBCFYV010000001.1, read as the reverse complement.
CGACTCTCAGAGATATTCAAACGTGTTCCAAAGGAGCTAAACGTGACACTTTACCACTGGCTCGTTTAACATCCCTAAAACCTATTGGTTGATTTATTAGTCGGGGCGACTCACTTGGATACCATCTCATATTAGCTTAAAATAGTTTCATATGTTTGTTTAGAATATTTAATGTAGTGAATACACTTGTGTTTCATCTCAATGGTTTTCCTTACCGGGATTATATTATGTTTTTTATTTTTTTAAGCAGCGCTAATGACCTAATTGCGTCGACTGGCCGTAAAACGTTTGTAGTAATAATAATAATAATAATAATAATAGGTTTTGTAGAACTAGTTCGTTCTCTTTTAGGTATATTTGGTGAAATATTACAAACCGTGTCCTTGATGCATTAATAAGCATCCGCATGGTATAGTGGTCAGTTAACCTGGCTACAAGCCTAGGGATCCCGGATTCTTTTACCGGCTGGTACTTTGGGTATTTTTCCCTTAAAGAGAATGATCCAAACCGTCACTAGAGTTTGATTAGCCAAATTTATATCGGGTTAAGACTATCATAAAATAATCTCATTGAGGGCTCACGTGAAGACAATCTCCTATGTTATACCCTGGGCAATACTCTGAGTGATCAGAGTGGCTAGTAGTCTACACACAGACAGCCTCCTATGTTATACCCTGGGCAATACTCTGAGTGATCAGAGTGGCTAGTAGTCTACACACAGGTGCCTAACTAGATGTAATGTCTCACCCAGTCAGGAATGCCGTACCATATATGTTTAAGTCACCAATACAATCAGTGTTTTACTAAAGCGTCAGTACAAGGTTTTGAGTATTATCTTCTGCATCCTTTAAGGCTACGTTGGGTACTTGAAGATATATAATTAGAAATAATTTGTTCATATATATATATATATATATATATATATATATATATATATATATATAATTTCATGATAAACATTGAATACTCAGAGCCAAATTCGGGATTAGTCATAAGCGACCTGGACTTTAAGGACATGAGAGCTATCAGCGCCATTTTTTATCGCTTTTTCTCTCTACTTTATATTTAAAAATGAGGTAGCCCAGTGGCTAAATAATTTTGTAGTAATGGAAATTGATAAAAATTAAAGAAATAATAAAAATAAGTTTTAACTACCTTCCAGCCCCGTCTCTCTCGCGTCAGGATGCGCTTGTGGGATGGATGGGTGCTGGCAAACAATCGTGGGGTTCCTTTAATCTGGTTTATTGAAATAGATTAATTCCTCTACTATTCTAAAATATTATGTTGGACTTAGAACTAATGGAAAGATTTTGGAAAAGGGAATTCGTTCCGTCAATGAGCCTACTCTGTAGTCCATGTACTGACCTATCTTCAGTGCTATAACTCTAACTGGTGTCGAACACCCAACCATCAAGTGCTGGGAGGTTTTTATCTAGCTCTGACTTCTATTATGATTTGGGGCATCCTACTCTGTATGTAACAGCGACTCAAGGTGTAGGATATTCTCCTGACAACTTGGTTAGACCTGGTAGTCGAGTATGTAGAACACTTTGTGCTAGACCTGTTAGCAACTGGTGTCCTCTGTATGTAACAGTGACTCAAGGTGTAGGATATTCTCCTGACAACTTGGTTAGACCTGGTAGTCGAGTATATAGAGCACTTTGTGCTAGTCCTGTTAGCAACTGGTGTCCTCTGTATGTAACAGCGACTCAAGCTGTAGGATATTCTCCTGACAACTTGGTTAGACTTGGTAGTCGAGTATGTAGAACACTTTGTGCTAGTCCTGTTAGCAACTGGTGTCCTCTGTATGTAACAGCGACTAAAGCTGTAGGATATTCTCCTGACAACTTGGTTAGACTTGGTAGTCGAGTATGTAGAACACTTTGTGCTAGTCCTGTTAGCAACTGGTGTCCTCTGTATGTAACAGCGACTCAAGCTGTAGGATATTCTCCTGACAACTTGGTTAGACCTGGTAGTCGAGTATATAGAACACTTTGTGCTAGTCCTGTTAGCAACTGGTGTCCTCTGTATGTAACAGTGACTCAAGGTGTAGGATATTCTCCTGACAACTTGGTTAGACTTGGTAGTCGAGTATATAGAACACTTTGTGCTAGTCCTGTTAGCAACTGGTGTCCTCTGTATGTAACAGTGACTCAAGGTGTAGGATATTCTCCTGACAACTTGGTTAGACCTGGTAGTCGAGTATATAGAACACTTTGTGCTAGTCCTGTTAGCAACTGGTGTCCTCTGTATGTAACAGTGACTCAAGCTGTAGGATATTCTCCTGACAACTTGGTTAGACCTGGTAGTCGAGTATGTAGAACACTTTGTGCTAGTCCTGTTAGCAACTGGTGTCCTCTGTATGTAACAGTGACTCAAGGTGTAGGATATTCTCCTGACAACTTGGTTAGACCTGGTAGTCGAGTATGTAGAACACTTTGTGCTAGTCCTGTTAGCAACTGGTGTCCTCTGTATGTAACAGTGACTCAAGGTGTAGGATATTCTCCTGACAACTTGGTTAGACTTGGTAGTCGAGTATGTAGAACACTTTGTGCTAGTCCTGTTAGCAACTGGTGTCCTCTGTATGTAACAGTGACTCAAGGTGTAGGATATTCTCCTGACAACTTGGTTAGACTTGGTAGTCGAGTATGTAGAACACTTTGTGCTAGTCCTGTTAGCAACTGGTGTCCTCTGTATGTAACAGTGACTCAAGGTGTAGGATATTCTCCTGACAACTTGGTTAGACTTGGTAGTCGAGTATATAGAACACTTTGTGCTAGTCCTGTTAGCAACTGGTGTCCTCTGTATGTAACAGCGACTCAAGCTGTAGGATATTCTCCTGACAACTTGGTTAGACTTGGCAGTCGAGTATGTAGAACACTTTGTGCTAGCCCCTAACAACTGGTCTACGTCTTTCCGGAAGCCCCCCCCCCCCCTCTCTCTATCCCCCTCCTAAGGCCCAAAACTCACTCTTATATACCCAAAAAGGAGGGTTTTCCCCCTCAGATATTAGTTTTGACAACGCTCCTTGTTATACTACTTGGCAAAACAACCGATGTTGTTAAAAACACGGGCTAGTTTGAATACTCGACTGCTGAGTCAGGAGAGATGACAGTGTTAGGTCACTAGCTTATGTCAGCCTTGCATGCTCTAGGTGATTTACACACAAAAATATATTTATTAGCCATATAACTATATAAGTTTGTTAAACAAATAAAGTAGCAGAGAAATTATAACATATCATAGCAAATAAATTTAAATATCACGACTCATCTTGCTTCTTAACCTACCAAAATGTTGTTAAGTAACTACTAAAACTATATCGTAACTGTCCATAATCCTTCGTCCGCACAAAATGACGATGCGGCCCACGTGCGGCTCGGGCTGTAGTTTGTCCACGTATATTCTATATTGACTAAAGCTGCGAGCTACGACAAAGTGTAAATTTGATGAAGAAAGCCCGCCTAGAGAAACAGGAAGGATGTGGGAAGAATCCAATGCACAAAGGTGACATCTTCTTCCTTTCTTCTCTCTCATATATTAGAAGTGGTCACACACACACACACATTTTAACATACATAGAGTAATATTTCGGCATTGTTGACTTAATCAAACACAGAGAGATGAGGGAATATACTTTACACAAACACTGGATTACTCAATTTTGAATTCAAAAATAAATTGTAATAAAAACACAGTGCCATCTGTTGTAGGAGTAAAAATCAATTTCTCAAAGCTTTGGCTCTGGTATATAAATAATATTAGTTAAATATTTTATTTCTATGTTATATTTATTAAAATTAACTTTTTCCAATCAAGTATTAAAAATGTATATTTAACTTATATGTAAGTAACCCCAAAGTATTAGGTCGATTAAAAGAGTTGTTTATAATTCCGATATAAAAGTGCATATGGGGCGATATTTAAAAATTTGATGTTGTCTCCCTAGTGGATTGACGAGTTTATATTCTACCTAGATTACGAGACCACTTACCATAAGTGCACTTGCTATGAACTTACCCAACAAGGTGGGCTGATCACGCGAAGAGCGAGCACATATAGAGCACGGTAGCAAGGACGGCATTGATAACATTTTGAAATACTTTGTGTTATTTTACAGGTAATTATATACTGTATATCTGAAGTAGCAGCTGAAGATCACATGTCAATAATTGAAAGTATGTCTGGTAATTTTTGTAACTGGTACACACTGTTCTTCTTACCGTGTTCTCACTCTAGAACTACCCAGTTTGGTAGCTGTCAGACAATGTTCTTCTTACCGTGTTCTCACTCTAGAACTACCCAGTTTGGTAGCTGTCAGACAATGTTCTTCTTACCGTGTTCTCACTCTAGAACTACCCAGTTTGGTAGTTGTCAGACAATGTTCTTCTTACCGTGTTCTCACTCTAGAACTACCCAGTTTGGTAGCTGTCAGACAATGTTCTTCTTACCGTGTTCTCACTCTAGAACTACCCAGTTTGGTAGCTGTCAGACAATGTTCTTCTTACCGTGTTCTCACTCTAGAACTACCCAGTTTGGTAGTTGTCAGACAATGTTCTTCTTACCGTGTTCTCACTCTAGAACTACCCAGTTTGGTAGCTGTCAGACAATGTTCTTCTTACCGTGTTCTCACTCTAGAACTACCCAGTTTGGTAGCTGTCAGACAATGTTCTTCTTACCGTGTTCTCACTCTAGAACTACCCAGTTTGGTAGCTGTCAGACAATGTTCTTCTTACCGTGTTCTCACTCTAGAACTACCCAGTTTGGTAGTTGTCAGACAATGTTCTTCTTACCGTGTTCTCACTCTAGAACTACCCAGTTTGGTAGCTGTCAGACAATGTTCTTCTTACCGTGTTCTCACTCTATAACTACCCAGTTTGGTAGCTGTCAGACAATGTTCTTCTTACCGTGTTCTCACTCTAGAACTACCCAGTTTGGTAGTTGTCAGACAATGTTCTTCTTACCGTGTTCTCACTCTAGAACTACCCAGTTTGGTAGCTGTCAGACAATGTTCTTCTTACCGTGTTCTCACTCTAGAACTACCCAGTTTGGTAGCTGTCAGACAATGTTCTTCTTACCGTGTTCTCACTCTAGAACTACCCAGTTTGATAGCTGTCAGACAATGTTCTTCTTACCGTGTTCTCACTCTAGAACTACCCAGTTTGATAGTTGTCAGACAATGTTCCTCTTACCGTGTTCTCACTCTAGAACTACCCAGTTTGGTAGCTGTCAGACAATGTTCTTCTTACCGTGTTCTCACTCTATAACTACCCAGTTTGGTAGCTGTCAGACTAGTTATTATGAAGTTGTGAGCCAGTGGGGGTCTTAAACCTAACATAAGCCTAACTAACCTACCCATGGTGACTGTTGGCATAATTCCTCTTCGGAGAAAGATACCTAAGCTACCAGCCGGGAATTGACCCGGGAACCATCACCTGACCACTACACCACGGGGCCGGATGTTGGAAGGGTGAAGTATGAGGGGGGTTGCGAGATAGGAAAGCTACCAAGTCTCTAGAGAGGACAAATGTTGCATATGTTTTTGTTTGTCTGTAAAATATCTTGTTTTGCCAGATGTGCTAATCTCTTAGATTGTGTATTAGTAAAATTTATTTATTGCTAGCTGTGTTGTTACAAACAAATGGTACAACACAATCGCACTCACTTTTCTTTGGTGTTTATTTTAATATCGAAGAAAACTACTTTTATAAGTTTTCCTTATTGAAACAAACACATCATATTGCTAACAATAATTTTAAAAAAATATTTATTTATAAACTTTAAATCCAAATTGTTTAAGCCGTTTGTAAAACAAAATCAAATGTTCATAAATCCTAATTGTTTAAGCCCATTTAAAAAAATCAAATTTTCAAAACTGAATTATTTGTAAACCACCCTAAAATAATTTGTAATTTATAAACTAAAATCGTATTCTTATATAAGCCATCATAAAAACTATTCCCATATATTTAATTTGGAGTTAATCTTTAAGATCAATTTCGAAAAATTTCATAGATTTATAATTTGGTGTAAGTAAGTTACCCTTAAATTAATTTATTTTAGATTTATAAAGACACGTTATTCATTATCATACAAAATAGTCCCCCAATATCTATTTTTAACAACATTGTTAGATCAAATATATTTTCAAAAATATTCTAAATCTACAAAAATCAATCTTTTATTAAATTACTATCCCAAAAACAAAGTATAACTTACAGTGTTATTCGGGAAATCAAACACTCCTAATATGTTGAATTTAAACAAAATCATTAAATAGTTGAGTTTTTATTATTATTATTATTATTATTATTATTATTAGCACCACGTCTTACTACCCGCTCGGGTTATACGCACTTACGCTAGTATGTAATGGTAGGGTGATTGTTAGATGTAATGGAGGACCTACAGCTTAACGTGTGATCCGAACCACGGCGGAGGCTTGGCATTCCTATCATTCACAAGTTGTGATTAATACACGTCTTGTCAGAGCTGAAGGAAGGGTTTGGCATTCAGATAATTTTAATTATGCATCAGCAAACCACACTTAAACAAACTTCGCCCTAAAACCAGTTAATAGTGTTTTTCATGATAAACTCTCCAAAGATACCTATTTGGAACCTAAATAATAAATATATTTTCAAAATGCATTAAATTTCTAGGAAATCAATCTTTTTTTAACCATGCTTAAGCGAAATTTTATCATAAAATCAACTATACAGTGCAATTCGTCGTAATAAACACTCTCAATTAGCACATTTGGAACAAAATCGTTAAAGCCATTTTAAAAATAATTTAAGATTATAAAAATCAGTCATCAGTAAGCTACACATAAATGAGTGTTTACCCAAAAACAATTATAATTTGTTTTTTATTTTTCATACCATACAATCTCCAGACATACATTTTGAACCAAATAGTTTGAGCTATTTTTTAAATATTTTGAGTTCTCAAAAATTTCTCATCTGTAAACTACACTTCAACAAATGTTTGCCTAAAAATCCATACAATGTTATTTTTATGTCAAACAAATCCTAGATATACATTTTTATATAATGTCATTATAGCAATTTTAGAAAAAATTGAAATTCGAAAAAAATGAACCAAGAGTACACATTTGATATATTTAAGGATATAAGGTCCAAAATATATATTGTGGTATCTTCCTATAAAATCTAGCTATTATTTTTGAATAAAATCCATCAAACCGTTTTGTCTCCATGGCCAGGGACATACAAATAGATGGACAGACGGACATGGAGACAGACAAACCTGTAAAATCCATATTTTTGGATCGGGTTAACTTAAAAAGTAAAGATTACAATACTTCATCTTGTATGAGAATGTAAAAATTACATATGGGTTAAATGTATATTTTGCACCCTTTTTATCAGCACCGCATCTTACTACTCGTTCAGTTTAAACTCCTATGCACTAATTACACTAATGGGTTAGAAATTAGGAATGTTTAATTTAGAGGAAGTGTACCCACATCTACTAGGAGAGAGAGAGAGAGAGAGTACTAAGCTATTAGGGTAAGTAGATGATCTAGCTTTGTTGGGAAATGGCTAGGAGGATGTTGCGAGTGGTGCAGACATTTTATTAGAGCCTGGTAGGTAAATAAAAGACTAAGTATATGTATACTCTTAATTTTGGAGTTAAAATACAAACAGACAGACGGCATTGCAAATACCACATTTTAGGTTTTGGTTTGGTGGTTCATGAGACATTGATATCGATCAACATTTCAGGGTTTTTTTACAGTCGTAATACTTACCCTTAGTGTTCGAAAAGTTAAAATATATAATTGTGTATAGCTTGAAAGTTATTGGTTTTATAAAAATATGTTCCGAATCAAATATTTGTATTATAAATATAAATACATATTTGCGATTATTAGTAATTACATATCTCAAATAGCTTAGGAGATATTATAAAAAAAATATAATTTACGCATCAGACCTGAGCCTTTAAGTTCATTTTTCCGAAATATTGAGAGTAGCCATTTTGTTTAGAGTATATAATATTGTTTAGAAATGAAATTTTAATCAAAATCATTAAAGCCACTTTTGAGAAAGTAGACTTTTTCTCTTTTTAACATTCAGTAAACTACCCTTAATTTTAGGGTTGGATATCCAATTCCAAAAACCCCTCGCGACAACCCTATGAAAACCCTAGATACCAAGTTTTAGCCCGATTGGTAAAACTGTTTAGGCTCTAGTCGGAAGTAGAGTCAGACAGAAGGGAATTCAAAACCAATTTTTTCGGATTCGGGGGTCATGAAACGTCGAGATTCATTAAAATATCGAGTTCGATTTTTTTTATGATCACAATACTTTCTCTACTTGTAAGATAGCGAGAAGTAAAAAGATAGAAAAATATGAGCACAGTAAGATTAAATTAATTAATTACGACAGCACCAGATGTTCTATTAATGTTCGTTAGTTTTTCCTCACTCGTGTCCTCTCCTTTCGCTAGGCCCCACCTCTCCTCTTCCTCTCCTGAGGCCCCGTCACTCATATCTCCTCCCATCCTGAGGCACCGTCATTCATATCTCCTCCCTCCCTGAGGCACCGTCACTCATATCTCCTCCCATCCTGAGGCACCGTCATTCATATCTCCTCCCTCCCTGAGGCCCCGTCACTCATATCTCCTCCCATCCTGAGGCACCGTCATTCATATCTCCTCCCTCCCTGAGGCACCGTCACTCATATCTCCTCCCATCCTGAGGCACCGTCATTAATATCTCCTCCCTCCCTGAGGCCCCGTCACTCATATCTCCTCCCATCCTGAGGCACCGTCATTCATATCTCCTCCCATCCTGAGGCACCGTCATTCATATCTCCTCCCATCCTGAGGCACCGTCATTAATATCTCCTCCCTCCCTGAGCCCCGTCACTCATATCTCCTCCCATCCTGAGGCACCGTCACTCATATCTCCTCCCATCCTGAGGCACCGTCATTCATATCTCCTCCCTCCCTGAGGCACCGTCACTCATATCTCCTCCCATCCTGAGGCACCGTCATTAATATCTCCTCCCTCCCTGAGGCCCCGTCACTCATATCTCCTCCCATCCTGAGGCACCGTCACTCATATCTCCTCCCATCCTGAGGCCTCGTCACACATATCTCCTCCCTCCCTGAGACCCCGTCACTCATATCTCCTCCCTCCCTGAGACCCCGTCACTCGTCTCTCCTTCCATCCTGAGGCCCCGTCACTCATATCTCCTCCCATCCTGAGGCACCGTCATTCATATCTCCTCCCTCCCTGAGGCCCCGTCACTCATATCTCCTCCCATCCTGAGGCACCGTCATTAATATCTCCTCCCTCCCTGAGGCCCCGTCACTCATATCTCCTCCCATCCTGAGGCACCGTCATTCATATCTCCTCCCATCCTGAGGCCCCGTCACTCATATCTCCTCCCATCCTGAGGCCTCGTCACACATATCTCCTCCCTCCCTGAGACCCCGTCACTCATATCTCCTCCCTCCCTGAGACCCCGTCACTCGTCTCTCCTTCCATCCTGAGGCCCCGTCACTCATATCTCCTCCCATCCTGAGGCACCGTCATTCATATCTCCTCCCTCCCTGAGGCCCCGTCACTCGTCTCTCCTTCCATCCTGAGGCCCCGTCACTCATATCTCCTCCCATTCTGAGGCACCATCATTCATATCTCCTCCCATCCTGAGGCCCCGTCACTCATATCTCCTCCCATACTGAGGCCCCGTCACACATCTCTCCTCCCATCCTGAGGCCCCGTCACTCATATCTCCTCCCTCCCTGAGACCCCGTCACTCGTCTCTCCTTCCATCCTGAGGCCTCTTCACACATCTCTCCTCCCTCCCTGAGGCCCCGTCATTCATATCTCCTCCCTCCCTGAGGCCCCGTCACTCATATCTCCTCCCATCCTGAGGCCCCGTCACTCATATCTCCTCCCTCCCTGAGGCCCCGTCACTCATATCTCCTCCCATCCTAGTAGGACGGAATCTCAACTTTCAGGGCGGAAGTTGATGACGTCATAGCTCCCCCTCACCCCATTTCCTCCCGTCTCGCGTGTTCCAGGGAGTCCCCCCCTCCCCCTCTGATGATCCAGAGGAGACGGTGGTTGCGGGGGGGACGGGTAGTATGATTGGTTCAGGAAGTCCCCTCACCCCTTTCCCTCGACGGGTTCTCGGAGTTCTCCCCCTCTCTCTCCCTCTCGCTCGGAAGGCTGTTCATGTTTCAGAACGGAAATGCCCCCCTCACCCCTTTCCCTCCGGGGGGGGTGTACCCTCCTTGGGCTGGAGTTCTCCCTCTCTCTCTCTCGCTCCTACAGCTATACCACTCTTATACAGGCATCATGTTTCAGGGCAGCTATCGGAAAATGGTACATTCACGAATAAAACTTTTTTCGGAAAATGGTGTGTTTGTTTTTCCATCCTCTCACCAAGCAAATGAGGCTACACTTCCAGGAAGAATGCTTTTTCATACTCTCATCATGGTACATTCACGAATAAACCTTTTTTTCAAAACATATCGGAAGATGACGTGTTTGTTTTCTCATCCTCCCACCAAGCAAATGAGGCTACACTTCCAGGAAGAATGTTTTTTCATACTCTCATCATGGTACATTCACGAATAAACCTTTTTTTCAAAACATATCGGAAGATGACGTGTTTGTTTTCTCATCCTCCCACCAAGCAAATGAGGCTACACTTCCAGGAAGAATGTTTTTTCATACTTCTATCATGGTACATTCACGAATAAACCTTTTTTTCAAAACATATCGGAAGATGACGTGTTTGTTTTCTCATCCTCCCACCAAGCAAATGAGGCTACACTTCCAGGAAGAATGTTTTTTCATACTCTCATCACGGTACATTCACGAATAAAACTTTTTTCGGAAAATGATGTGTTTGTTTTTCCATCCTCCCTCCATGCAAATGAGGTTACACTTCCAGGAATAATGTTTTCTCATACTCTCATCATGGTACATTCATGAATAAACCTTTTTTTCAAAACATATCGGAAAATGGTGTGTTTGTTTTCTCATCCTCCCACCAAGCAAATGAGGCTACACTTCCAGGAATAATGTTTTTTCATACTCTCATCATGGTACATTCATGAATAAACCTTTTTTTTTTCAAAACATATCGGAAAATGGTGTGTTTGTTTTCTCATCCTCCCACCAAGCAAATGAGGCTACACTTCCGGGAATAATGTTTTTTCATACTCTCATCATGGTACATTCATGAATAAACCTTTTTTTTCAAAACATATCGGAAAATGGTGTGTTTGTTTTCTCATCCTCCCACCAAGCAAATGAGGCTACACTTCCAGGAATAATGTTTTTACTCATGGTACATTCGCGAATAAAACTTTTTTTCAGAAGATGATGTGTTTTTTTTTCCATCCTCACTCCAAGCAAATGAGGCTACACTTCCAGGAATAATGTTTTTTCATACTCCCATCATGGTACATTCATGAATAAAACTTTTTTCGGAAAATGATGTGTTTGTTTTTCCATCCTCCCCATGCAAATGAGGTTACACTTCCAGGAATAATGTTTTTTCATACTCTCATCATGGTACATTCACGAATAAAACTTTTTTCGGAAAATGGTGTGTTTGTTCTCTCATCCTCCCACCAAGCAAATGAGGCTACACTTCCTGGAATAATGTTTTTACTCATGGTACATTCGCGAATAAAACTTTTTTTCAGAAGATGATGTGTTTTTTTTCCATCCTCACTCCAAGCAAATGAGGCTACACTTCCAGGAATAATGTTTTTTCATACTCCCATCATGGTACATTCATGAATAAAACTTTTTTCGGAAGATGGTGTGTTGTTTTTCCATCCTCCCACCAAGCAAATGAGGCTACACTTCCAGGAAAATGTTTTTTACATACTCTCATCATGGTACATTCATGAATAAAACTTTTTTCGGAAGATGATGTGTTTGTTTTCCATCCTCCCACCAAGCAAATGAGGTTACACTTCCAGAAAATGTTTTTTACATACTCTCATCATGGTACATTCACGATAAAACTTTTTTCGGAAGATGATGTGTTTGTTTTTCCATCCTCCCACCAAGCAAATGAGGCTACACTTCCAGGAATAATGTTTTTACTCATGGTACATTCACGAATAAAACTTTTTTTCGGAAGATGGTGTGTTTGTTTTTTCCATCCTCCTCCAAGCAAATGAGGCTACACTTCCAGGAATAATGTTTTTACATACTCATAGGTACATTCTGAATAAAACTTTTTTCGGAAGATGGTGTGTTTGTTTTTTCCATCCTCCACCAGCAATGGCTCACTTCCAGGAAGAATGTTTTACATACTCTATCTGGTACATTCGAATAAACTTTTCGAAGATGTTTGTTTTTCCACCTCAAGCCAACAATAGGTACACTTCAGATAGTGTTTACATACTCCATCATGGTACATTCACAAAAACTTTTTTCGGAAGATGATGTTTGTTTTTCCATCCCCCCCTCCAAGCAAATGGCTACACTTCCAGGAATAATGTTTTTACTCATGGTACATTCACGAATAAACTCTTTTTCGGAAGATGGTGTGTTTGTTTTCCATCCTCCGAGGCTACACTTCCAGGAATAATGTTTTTACTCATAGGTACATTCACGAATAAAACTTTTTTACGAAGATGATGTGTTGTGTTTTTATCCTCCCCCCAGGCAACACTTCCATGAGAATATTTTACTCATGTACATCCCTACGTAACACCCTGTAACATTAAAGCTCCCCTATGTGAACACCCTGTAGACATTAAAGCTCTCCCATGTAACCTCCTGTAGACATTATAGCTCCCATGTAACACCCTGTAAACATTAAAGCTCTCCATGTAACAGTCTGTAGACATTAAAGCTCTCCCATGTAACGCCCTGTAGACATTAAAGCTCTCCCATGTAACACACCGTAGACATTAACAGCTCCTCATGTAACACTCTGTAAACATTAAAGCTCTCCCATGTAACAGCCTGTAAACACTAAAGCTCTCCCATGTAACACCTGTAGACATTAAAGCATCCCCCATGTAACACCTGTAGACATATATAGCCCTCATGTAACACTCTGTAACATTAAAGCCCTCCTATGTAACACCCTGTAGACATTAAAGCTCTCCCATGTAACACCCTGTAGACAATATAGCCCCTCATGTAACACTCTGTAAACATTAAAGCTCTCCCATGTAACACCCTGTAACATTAAAGCTCCCATGTAACACCGTAGACATTACAGCTCCTCATGTAACACCTGTAAACATTAAAGCTCTCCATGTAACACCCTGTAAACACTTAAAGCTCTCCCATGTAACACGCTGTAGACATTAAAGCCCCCATGTAACACTCTGTAAACATTAAAGCTCTCCATGTAACACCCTGTAGACATTAAAGCTCTCCATGTAACACCTGTAGACATTATAGCTCCTCATGTAACACTCTGTAGAACATTAAAGCTCTCCCATGTAACACCCTGTAACATTAAAGCCCCCTATGTAACACCTGTAGACAATATAGCCCTCATGTAACACCTGTAACAATATAGTCCCTCATGTAAACTCTGTAAACATTATAGCTCCTCATGTAACACCCTGTAACCATTATAGCTCCTCATGTAACACCTGTAACATTAAAGCTCTCCTATGTAACACTCTGTAAACATTATAGCTCCTCATGTAACACCTGTAAACATTATAGCTCCTCATGTAACACCTGTAAACATTATAGCTCTCCCATGTAACACCTGTAAACATTAAGCTCCTCTATGTAACACCTGTAAACATTAAAGCTCTCCCATGTAACACCCTGTAAACATTAAAGCTCCCCATGTAACACCCTGTAGACAATATAGCCCTCATGTAACACTCTGTAAACATTAAAGCTCCCCGTAACACCCTGTAAACATTAAAGCTCCCCTATGTAACACCCTGTAGACATATAGCCCCTCATGTAACACTCTGTAAACATTATAGCTCCTCATGTAACACCCTGTAAACATTAAAGCTCCCCTATGTAACACCCTGTAGACATTATAGCTCCTCATGTAACACTCTGTAAACATTAAAGCTCTCCTATGTAACACCCTGTAAACATTAAAGCTCCCTATGTAACACCCTGTAGACAATATAGCCCCTCATGTAACACTCTGTAAACATTAAAGCTCTCCCATGTAACACCCTGTAGACATTATAGCTCCTCATGTAACACTCTGTAAACATTAAAGCTCTCCTATGTAAACCCTGTAAACATTAAAGCTCCCCTATGTAACACCCTGTAGACATTAAAGCTCTCCCATGTAACACTCCGTAGACATCATAGCTCCTCATGTAACATCCTGTAAACATTAAAGCTGCTCCATGTAACACCCTGTAGACATTATAGCTCCTCATGTAACACCATGCAGACATTATAGCTCTCCCATGTAACACCCTGTGGACATTAAAGCTCCCCTATGTAACACCCTGTAGACAATATAGCCCTCCTATGTAACACTCTGTAAACATTAAAGCTCCCCGCGTAACACCCTGTAAACATTAAAGCTCCCCTATGTAACACCCTGTAGACAATATAGCCCCTCATGTAACACTCTGTAAACATTATAGCATCCCTGAGTACGCTCGCATCATGCGCAAATGATCTCAGATTATTCACGCAAATGATGGGACATGGCATCCTAAAGTCACGGCTGCACTCTCATCATGCGCAGTATATCTGACCCTCCCTGGGTACGCTCTCGTCATGCGCAAATGATGGCACATAGCATCCCTGAGTATGCTCGCATCAGACTGTAACTGGCTAACCGTTAGGTCCCGGGTTGTAACCCCTCCGACTGTAGAAAACAGATTAGCTCCTGATCAACTATGCTCAGCTTCTAATCCTGACCGTTCTCTGAGAGGACCGTACCAGACCGTACTCTGAGAGGTCCGTACCAGACTGTACTCCGAGAGGCTCAGCTTCTAATCCCTAATGTCACCTTATGTCATTGTACCAGACTGTAACCGGCTACCACGTATTATTGTAGCAAGAGGTCCGAGGTTGTAACCCCCCGACTGTGGCAGTCTGTACTCTGAGCGACTTTTATTGTACCAGATTAGCCTCTGAGATTCGAACCCTGGTATCGTTAAACCATGATGATGTAATAAACCCGAGCGAAAGGTTTGCACCCTCCAAATGAGGACCGCCCCCTCCCCCTTTCCTAATTCCTGCTCTCGTACGCAGCTGGAGTTGGCGTATAGGGAACGAGGAGGGTGGACTCTTCCCAGGGAATTAAACGCACACCCGGTAGGAAACGAGGGATGAGGAATGAGGTCCGGAACACAAGGATCAAGCCCTTCACTCATAAAGTCTGCCAGCGGTCTGATTTCCTACTATAGCAAACAACTGATCTGCTATACTAAGCCAAACAGCTGATGATCTGTTATACCAGTCATCTGATATACTATATCAAACAGCAGATCTACTATTGATTAATGTTAGCGCTTAAAAAATAAGCTAATTTAGTATGTATCTGTTTAAATAGAGTTTTGATTAATGCCGCTAGAAAAAGACTTGAGAAAAAAGCATGCGTATGTTTTGATTACAAGGATCAAGCCTCAACTATTCCAAACAACTAATCTGATATACTATACCAGAGCCAAACAGCCGATGATCTGCTATACCAAACATCTGATCTGCTATACCAGGCAACTGTTGATCTACTATAGCAGACGCTTGACGATCTACTATATCAAACAGCAGATCTACTATTGATTAATGTTAGCGCTTAAAAAATAAGCTAATTTAGTATGTATCTGTTTAAATAGAGTTTTGATTAATGCCGCTAGAAAAAGACTTGAGAAAAAAAGCAGGTGTATGTTAGTGCTTTAAAAAATATGCTAATTTAGTATGTTACTAGAAAAAAATGTTAGTGCTTTAAAAAAGACTTGAGAAAACAATACGCTAATTTAGTATGTATCTGTAATTTCTCGAACTAGCCTCAACAGACGGGCAGGCCAGAATACGTTTATCTTCTTAGAAGGAGCTTTACGTGGAGGGAGGATGGGAACCCTCTTTCCGGAAAGTGTGGGAAAATCTTAATGTTCGATGTAGAGGGGGAACATGTAGGGTTTTTTCTCTCCCACGACCCTCCTGAGCTGGAGTACTGATGAAGGAATATAGCTTGAACCTATTGGAGGACTCTCAACAATCGCCTTCTATAAATGTTCCACCATTCGTCTCTCAAACAAAGCTTCAGTCAGATTTTTCTCTCCCACGACCTTCCCGAGCCAGAGTACTGATGAAAGAATATAGCTTGAGCCTATTGGAGGACTCTCAACAATCATCCCTTCTATAAATGTTCCACCGTTCGTCTCTCAAACAAAGCTTCAGTCAGATTTCGATCATGAGCACAGCTCGAGACCATGCACTGGTGAGCTCTCCTCGTCACTCGTGAGTTTATCCTGGGGCTCAGTATTACGTGCACGGGTAAGTACAAGACATTGGCTGAGAGGGTAAGGGCCAAACTTCCGCCCCTTCCTCTGTAACCCGTACAGGCTTTACGGTTCACATCTGTATAAACTTTCCGAGTCACACGCTGACTCCTTATATATAGAAGTAAGCTTTCTAGATGAGATCATTAGTTACTATCTACATTCTAGAGGAAAATATCTCAGCAAACAGTAAGGTGGTTCACCATGTTGATTGATATGCAAGGATACTCGAGTGAAGAAATAGTATTCATATTCAAAGAGTTGAGTGTTTTACATTTCGAGCCCTTCGAGGAGATCAACTACAAGTTTCTTCCGCCGTTCAAGATTGATAACCTCTCGACTTCAAGCTTGAGAAACGTAAGTTATCTAACTCAATATTATCATGGGTTATCTTGGAACGGAGGGGAAGTACAGTACTCGGATCTTCGTCCTATTTTAGAGCGGTACACAACACCGCCAACAATCTACATTAAAGGTGCTGAGAAGATGAAATGGTTACCGAAGATAAGTATAACTTTCGCGAGCTAGGTGAACTCGGCTGTCCTTCTCTGAGTAAACTTAAAAAACTGTACAAGGTGGACAAGTGTCCTACACATTCTGATACTATTTACTCCTGTGCTACGGAAAATGTACGAGTAATCAACGAATGGTTTAAGTCTGATCAAGCGAGACTTTTACGGTCGGACTAAGTGAGGGAGAGAACAGGCAGTATAACTAAAAAACTATATGAACATGATAAATGTAGGTTGTCTAAGTGAATATATTTTGAAAGATTATGATAATTGTATATTTTTGAAAGATTGACAAAGCTTATGATTTATAACAGTATTTAACTTTTAGGCTGTCAACATTGGTCAAAACATTTTTGCCGGCTTAGTCAATTTGAAAGAGCTAATCTGTTTTATCGAGGGGATGTACAATGTTTTTTTAAAAGAGCTAATTTGTATTCCGGGAAATGATTTAATAACCGTAAGCGATGCACAATTAAAAAAATCTCTTAAATTTTTGGCCTCGGCATTTCAATGTATTGCAAATCTATTACACCTTACTGTTTGTTGAGATATTTTCCTGAACCAAGTGAAGTACAATGTGTTTTTTTAAAAGAGTTAATTTGTATTCCAGGAAATGATTTAATAATTATAACTTGCTCCCTGTTAGGTTAGCTAAAGTTTTGATAAAGCTATTCCAGGAAATGATTTAATAACCACAAGTGATGTACAATTAAAAATCTCTTAAATTTTTGACTTCGGTATTTCAATGTATTGCAAATCTAACGCTTAAACGGTATTTAACTTTTTAGGCTGTCAACATTGGTCAAAACATTTTAGCCAGCTTGGTCAATTTAAAAGAGCTAATCTGATGCAAGTGATGTTCAATGTTTTAAGGAATAATTTGTATTCCAGGAAATGATTTAATAATCTTTATACCATTGTAAGCAAGTGATGTACAATTAAAAAAACTCTTAAATTTTTGACCTCAGCATTTCAATGTATTGCAAATCTAACGTTTAATCAGATTGATCTTTTTTTGTAAGCAAGTGATGTACAATTAAAAAATCTCTTAAATTTTTGACCTCAGCATTTCAATGTATTGCAAATCTAACGCTTAAACTGTATTTAACTTTTTAGGTTGTCAACATTGGTCAAAACATTTTAGCCAGCTTGGTCAATTTGAAAGAGCTAATCTGAAACCAATTGACGTACAATGTTTTAAGAACTAATTTGTATTCCAGGAAATGATTTAATAATCTTTATACTATTGTAAGCAAGTGATGTACAATTAAAAAAATCTCTTAAATTTTTGACCTCAGCATTTCAATGTATTGCAAATCTAACGTTTAATCAGATTGATCTTTTTTGTAAGCAAGTGATGTACAATTAAAAAATCTCTTAAATTTTTGACTTCGGCATTTCAATGTATTGCAAATCTAGCGCTTAAACTGTATTTAACTTTTTAGGCTGTCAACATTGGTCAAAACATTTTAGCCAGCTTGGTCAATTTAAAAGAGCTAATCTGATGCAAGTGATGTTCAATGTTTTAAGGAATAATTTGTATTCCAGGAAATGATTTAATAATCTTTATACCATTGTAAGCAAGTGATGTACAATTAAAAAAATCTCTTAAATTTTTGACCTCGACATTTCAATGTATTGCAAATCTATTACACCTTACTGTTTGTTGAGATATTTTCCTGAACCAAGTGAAGTACAATGTTTTTTTTTAAAAGAGTTAATTTGTATTCCAGGAAATGATTTAATAATTATAACTTGCTCCCTGTTAGGTTAGCTAAAGTTTTGATAAAGCTATTCCAGGAAATGATTTAATAACCACAAGTGATGTACAATTAAAAATCTCTTAAATTTTTGACTTCGGCATTTCAATGTATTGCAAATCTAACGCTTAAACTGTATTTAACTTTTTAGGCTGCCAACATTGGTCAAAACATTTTAGCCAGCTTGATCAATTTAAAAGAGCTAATCTGATGCAAGTGATGTTCAATGTTTTAAGGAATAATTTGTATTCCAGGAAATGATTTAATAATCTTTATACCATTGTAAGCAAGTGATGTACAATTAAAAAAATCTCTTAAATTTTTGACCTCGACATTTCAATGTATTGCAAATCTATTACACCTTACTGTAATAATCTGGACCTCCTAGAGTACAGTCTGGTACAATAATCCTAACCTCCCAGAGTACAGTCTGATACAATAATCCTAACCTCACAGAGAACAGTCTGGTACAATAATCTAGATCTCTCAGAGAACAGTCTGATACAATAATCTGGATCTCTCAGAGAACAGTCTGGTACAATAACCTGGACATCCTAGAGTACAATCTGGTACAATAATCTGGACCTCCTAGAGTACAGTCTGACACAATAACCTAGGCCTCCCCGAGTACAGTCTGATACAGTAATCCGAGCCTCCTCGAGTAAAGTCTGATACAATAATCGGTCTGTACAATAATCTGGATCTCTCAGAGAACGGTCTGGTACAATAATCTGGACCTCTCGGAGAACAGTCTGGTACAATAACCTGGACATCCTAGAGTACAGTCTGACACAATAACCTAGGCCTCCCCGAGTACAGTCTGATACAGTAATCCGAGCCTCCTCGAGTAAAGTCTGATACAATAATCCGAGCCTCCCCGAGTACAGTCTGGTACAATAACCCGAACCTCTCAAGAGTACAGTCTGGCACAATAATCCGAGCCTCCCCGAGTACAGTCTGGTACAATAATCTGGACCTCTCAGAGTACAGTCTGCTACAATAACCCGGACCTTCCCAGAGTACAGTCTGGTACAATAACCCGGGCCTGCCCGAGTACAGTCTGGTACAATAATCTGTTAGAATGGGAGGTATATCCGGTTCATGATAACATAGTGTTAGAATGGGAGGTATATCCGGTTCATGATAACATAGTGTTAGAATGGGAGGTATATCCGGTTAATGATAACATAGTGTTAGAATGGAAGGTATATTCGGTTCATGATAACATAGTGTTAGAATGGGAGGTATATCCGGTTCATGATAACATAGTGTTAGAATGGGAGGTATATCCGGTTCATTGTTAGAATGGGAGGTATAGCTGGTTCATGATAACATACTGTTAGAATGGGAGGTATATCCGGTTCATGATAACATAGTGTTAGAATGGGAGGTATATCCGGTTAATGATAACATAGTGTTAGAATGGGAGGTATATCTGGTTCATGATAACATAGTGTTAGAATGGGAGGTATATCTGGTTCATGATAACATAGTGTTAGAATGGGAGGTATATCCGGTTAATGATAACATAGTGTTAGATTGGGAGGTATAGCTGGTTCATGACAACATAGTGTTAGAATGGGAGGTATATCCGGTTAATGATAACATAGTGTTAGAATGGAAGGTATATTCGGTTCATGATAACATAGTGTTAGAATGGGAGGTATATCCGGTTCATGATAACATAGTGTTAGAAAGGGAAGGTATAGCTGGTTCATGATAGCATAGTGTTAGAATGGGAGGTATAGCTGGTTCATGATAACATAGTGTTAGAATAGGAGGTATATCCGGTTCATGATAACATACTGTTAGAATGGGAGGTATATCCGGTTCATGATAGCATAGTGTTAGAATGGAAGGTATATTCGGTTCATGATAACATAGTGTTAGAATGGGAGGTATATCCGGTTCATGATAACATAGTGTTAGAAAGGGAAGGTATAGCTGGTTCATGATAGCATAGTGTTAGAATGGGAGGTATAGCTGGTTCATGATAACATAGTGTTAGAATAGGAGGTATATCCGGTTCATGATAACATACTGTTAGAATGGGAGGTATATCCGGTTCATGATAACATAGTGTTAGAATGGGAGGTATATCCGGTTAATGATAACATAGTGTTAGAATGGGAGGTATATCTGGTTCATTGTTAGAATGGGAGGTATATCTGGTTCATGATAACATACTGTTAGAATGAGAGGTATATCCGGTTAATGATAACATTGTGTTAGAATGGGAGGTATATCCGGTTCATGATAACATAGTGTTAGAATGGGAGATATATCCGGTTAATGATAACATAGTGTTAGAATAGGAGGTATATCCGGTTCATGATAACATACTGTTAGAATGGGAGGTATATCCGGTTCATGATAGCATAGTGTTAGAATGGAAGGTATATTCGGTTCATGATAACATAGTGTTAGAATGGGAGGTATATCCGGTTCATGATAACATAGTGTTAGAAAGGGAAGGTATAGCTGGTTCATGATAGCATAGTGTTAGAATGGGAGGTATAGCTGGTTCATGATAACATAGTGTTAGAATAGGAGGTATATCCGGTTCATGATAACATACTGTTAGAATGGGAGGTATATCCGGTTCATGATAACATAGTGTTAGAATGGGAGGTATATCCGGTTAATGATAACATAGTGTTAGAATGGGAGGTATATCTGGTTCATTGTTAGAATGGGAGGTATATCTGGTTCATGATAACATACTGTTAGAATGAGAGGTATATCCGGTTAATGATAACATTGTGTTAGAATGGGAGGTATATCCGGTTCATGATAACATAGTGTTAGAATGGGAGATATATCCGGTTAATGATAACATAGTGTTAGAATAGGAGGTATATCCGGTTCATGATAACATAGTGTTAGAATGGAAGGTATATTCGGTTCATGATAACATAGTGTTAGAATGGGAGGTATATCCGGTTAATGATAACATAGTGTTAGAATGGGAGGTATATCTGGTTCATTGTTAGAATGGGAGGTATATCTGGTTCATGATAACATACTGTTAGAATGAGAGGTATATCCGGTTAATGATAACATTGTGTTAGAATGGGAGGTATATCCGGTTCATGATAACATAGTGTTAGAATGGGAGATATATCCGGTTAATGATAACATAGTGTTAGAATAGGAGGTATATCCGGTTCATGATAACATAGTGTTAGAATGGAAGGTATATCCGGTTCATTGTTAGAATAGGAGGTATAGCTGGTTCATGATAACATAGTGTTAGAAGGAGAGGTATAGCTGGTTCATGATAGCATAGTGTTAGAATGTGAGCTATATCCGGCTCATGATAACATAGTGTTAGAATGGAAGATATATTCGGTTAATGATAACATAGTGTTAGAATAGGAGGTATATCCTGTTAATGATAACATGCTGTTAGAATGAGAGGTATAACTGGTTCATGATGACATACTGTTAGAATGGGAGGTATATCCGGTTCATGATAACATAGTGCTAGAATGGAAGGTATAGCTGGTTCATGATAGCATAGTGTTAGAATGGGAGGTATATCCTGTTAATGATAACATGCTGTTAGAATGAGAGGTATAACTGGTTCATGATGACATACTGTTAGAATGGGAGGTATATCCGGTTCATGATAACATAGTGCTAGAATGGAAGGTATAGCTGGTTCATGATAGCATAGTGTTAGAATGGGAGGTATATCTGGTTCATGATAACATACTGTTAGAATGGGAGGTATATCCGCTTCATGATAACATAGTGTTAGAATGGGATTGGAAAGGTGATGAAGATTTCCAGCGTTATAAACTCAAACATAAGGGGTGAGGGTTTTTTGAAAAAAAGATCAATTCAATTAAGTCGTTTAGGGATATAATCCATTATTCGGTCCAGCTCACGAGTTGGCCGTCCGACTCCCGCCCGACCCTTCCTTGACCCATCACTCGAGCGAGGGTAAGCTATACCAGAACCTCTCCCCTCTTCCTCAGAGAGAGAAAAAAGTGAAAGTGTTTAAACCGTTTGTAGCGCGTGTCTGCTTTGCTGGCCACATGGTTTAAGGGGCCTAACTAACGATATCGAGGGTTCGAATCTGACTCGGACGTAATGAGAGATGAACCTCTCAGAGTACGGTCTGGTACAATAACCCGAGCCTCTCGGAGTCTAGTCTGGTACAATAACCTGGATCTCTCAGAGTACAGTCTGATACAATAATCTGAACCTCTCAGAGTACTGTCTGGTACAATAAGCTGAGCCTCGCAGAGTACAGTCTGGTACAATAACCTGAGCCTCTCGGAGTCCAGTCTGGTACAATAACCGGGATCTCTCAGAGTACAGTCTGGTACAATAACCTGGATCTCTCAGAGTACAGTCTGATACAATAATCTGGACCTCACAGAGTACAGTCTGGTACAATAACCTGAACCTCTCAGAGTACAGTCTGGTACAATAGCCCGAGCCTCTCGGAGTCTAGTCTGGTACAATAACCTGGATCTCTCAGAGTACAGTCTGATACAATAATCTGGACCTCCCAGAGTACAGTCTGGTACAATAACCTGAACCTCTCAGAGTACAGTCTGGTACAATAGCCCGAGCCTCTCGGAGTCCAGTCTGGTACAATAACCTGGTTCTCTCAGAGTACAGTCTGATACAATAATCTGGACCTCTCAGAGAACAGTCTGGTACAATAACCTGAACCTCTCAGAGTACAGTCTGGTACAATAGCCCGAGCCTCTCGGAGTCCAGTCTGGTGCAATAACCTGGTTCTCTCAGAGTACAGTCTGATACAATAATCTGGACCTCTCAGAGAACAGTCTGGTACAATAACCTGGATCTCTCAGAGCACAGTCTGATACAATAATCTGGACCTCTCAGAGTACAGTCTGATACAATAAGCTGAGCCTCGCAGAGTACAGTCTGCTACAATAATCCGGACCTCTCAGAGTACAGTCTGGTACAATAGCCTGGACCTCTCAGAATACAGTCTGCTACAATAACCTGGCCCTCTCAGAGTACAGTCTGCTACAATAACCTGGATAAAAAAAGACGATGGTTTAATCTGTTTAGAAAGTACTCCTTCTATCCCTAAAAAATGTAATGTATTATCTTATTCTATGACGGAGAGACTATAATCATTGTATACATCGAATGAAAGACTTTGTACTGAATATTTGTGCGTATCTTTGTAATCAGAAAGAGTCAATTTGTGTTTTTCCGATAGTTATAACAGTATTTAACTTTTTAGACTGTCAACATTGATCAGAACATTTTATATGATTTTAGCTGACTCGAGTAATTTGAAAGAGCTAATCTGTTTTACCGAGGAAACGCCTTACTGTTTGCTGAGATATTTTCCCAGGACATTTGTAAAAAGTTAAGATATACTTTTACCTGATCGTGGATACGGGGCTTTATCTTGCAGGTAGATCTTGAATATCCATGAGATGTACACGAGGCTCATTCTGACTTGCCGTTCTGCCCTGACAAAGGGATTCCGCCCGTAGGGAAAACATGAGAAATTGAAGATAATTTCAATGCTACTTAACAGTTGCCGTTGATATTCTCGATTTGCAGCAAGTTTAACAAACTTGTTTGTTAGTAAGAATCTTAAGCTTTCTAAAAGGGGCAGATATACTATTCGTAACAATTGCGTCATCATTTGCGCGTGATGAGAGTGCAGCCGTGACTTTAAGATACCATGTTCCATCATTTGTGTATGACGAAGAGTGTGAATACTCTGAGGTTAAAGGTACTATTCATCATTTGTGCATGATGCGGGCGTACCCAGGGATGCTATGTGCCATCATTTGCGCATGACGAGAGTGTACCCAAGGATGCTATGTACCATCATTCGTACCTGAAAATACAACGTTTAGACTAATGAAATGGGGATAAATACGCCGTATTAGCCGAACAGGGAGGGTGGAAAAAAACAAACACATCATCTTCCGATATGTACCGTGAGTAAAATCGTTCGGGAACCATCAGTTGCTTGGAGGGAGGGTGAAAAAACAAACGCATCATCTTCCGATATGTTTTGAATGTACCGTATGTAAAATCATCCTGGAAGTGGATCCTCATTTGCTTGAGGGGGAGGGTGAAAGTGGAAAACCGAGCCTCAGTTCACCCTGTCAAGATTCGAACCTCGACTCTCCTCCCTCCTACGCTAATGGATTAGGAACCTACATTTGGGGAGCGGAAACCCTCAGTTCACCCTGCCAAGATTCGAACCTCGATCTTGAACCTACATTTGGAGAGTGGAAAACCGAGTCTCAGTTCACCTGGCGGACCTGGATCTCCTCTTTTTTAAATTCTGATACGAATTTTGAATGTACAGTATGGGATTGGAGGGGAGGGTGCGTTCCCCTCCTCCATTCCGACCGTATAAAGCGGGCGCGAGGCGGGGAGACGTATCTCATTCAACATGTTTAGCCGGTTGGGTTACCGTCTGGAGGACATGAGCGATATTAAGATTTCGAACGGCGGTTTAGAATATCATATCGCGAGTGTTGACAAAGGTTACAGCGAGTGCTGTGATTCTTCCGTGCACTGGCTCGGATGCCATAATCCCGGAATGTGGGAATCGAGTCAGTCTGTCGAACGCTGTTCTACCGCTTGTCCGGTCTACAATCTTAAGGAAGGAGACGACCCGCTAATTCTCCGGGAATCGAGTCGGTCCATCGAACGCGGTTCTACAGCTTCCCACGAGGATGAGCCGGAATCGAGTCAGCCCGGTACTACAGCTTGGGCAGAGGAGGAAAACGCTTTGTGCGTCGAGTTGGACCGAATCGAGCGTGAGGAACTCGATCGTGTCAAGCACATCTCTGAACTTGAAAAGTTTCGTACGTACAACGTTCGCCACCTAGAAGGAGACGAAGAGATCAGTGAGGATGAGGATGAGCCGAACATCATAACGCTAGACTATGTAGGCAAAGTACATCTGCCTGGTAAAAACTTTGGGGCGCGCTACAGGAGTCGCTTTAACGCTTCACAGAGAGGACTGTTATATCTGGGTGAAGGCGAGTACGAACTGTTCAAGTGGTGAAGTGTTCTAACATGTTTAGAGAAAGATATTTTTTGTATGCATCATAATAAACTGTGTGAAGGCGAGTACGAACTGTTCAAGTGGTGAAGTGTTCTAACATGTTTAGAGAAAGATATTTTTTGTATGTATCATAATAATCTGGGTGAAGACGAGGATGAAGTGTTCTAACATGTTTAGACAAGACTTTAGAGAAAGATATTTTTTGTATGTATCGTAATAATCTGGCTGAAGACGAGTACGAACTGTTCAAGCGTCGAAGTATTCTAACATGTTTAGACAAGACTTTAGAGAAAGATATTTTTTGTATGCATCAAGTGAAAGACTATGAGGGAAAGAGAATTTATATGTATGTATGTATGTATCATCATAATCTTAAGAATATACTCGCTAAATAAAAAAGTTGTACTATTTATTTAAGTCCTTGATCATAGAAATAAAAGCTAAGAGGCTATGTATGTTTCATTCGGAGCAGGAAAATATCATTTTAGATATGTATTTTTTTCCAGGCCGTTCGAGGAAAGGAGGACTATACCCGTCATCCCCTACTCTGAGAGAGAGGGAGAGACGGAGAGATAGAAAGAGGGGAGAAGAGAGAGAGAGACAGAGAGATAGAAAAGATCATTTTAGATATGTATTTTTTTCAGCATAGTCTAAAAACTGTTCGAAGGAAAGAGAGAGAGATGGAAAGAGGGGAGGAGAGAAAGAGAGAGAGATAGAAAGAGGAGAGACATTTCTCCCGTCTCTACGCACCCGCGAATCTACGCCGCGGGGAACACGCGAGACGGGAGGTAAAGGGGTGAGGGGAGGGAGGACTTCCTGAACCAATCATACAACCCGTCCCTCCGCGACCACCGTCTCCCCCGACGAATCATCCCCACACATCTCCTACACTCTCTCCCCTTCACCCTCCCAATGTCCCTCTGGATCATCAGGGGGGAGGGGGGAATCCCTGGAACACGCGAGACAACCACGAGGGAGGGAAAGGGGGGAGGGGGAGCTATGACATCACTTCCGCCCTGAAAGTTGAGATTCCGTCTTACTCATCCTGATGCCACCTCCCTCATATCTCCTCCCTCCCTGAGACCATTTCGCGTGTTTCCCTAGCACCCTTGATTGTTGAGTGTAGTGTTGTAAACATAAACATATATTAAAACCAGCTTTACTTGTGTTTGCCTTTATTTGTGAAGGTTAATAGACTTTTAGTTTAGTTATAAGCTATAATTGTTTTCTAACTCAGTAATACAAAACATTTATTGAATTACTAACATTGAAAATTATTCATTCAAGTAACTCCTCATTTGTCCTCACGAGGTTGATTTTGGTTCCGTTTCAAACTCACTGCTTCGCAGACAGAATTGGCGTCACTGGGGATCGAACCCGGAACTTCGGGAGCTGAAGTCAGTAAATCTGACCACTATACCACAGAGGCTGTTGGGTATCAACTACTTAGTTAGTGGCATTGGGAACACAAAAGTTCATTAACTTTAATGATTTTAAATAAATTTACTTATCATCAGCTCCATGTCGTAGTCAAGAATGTTAAAGGGCTATAAATTAATCAGTTCTAGTAACTTTGCTAGTTCGATTTCCTGTAAAGTTGAAATTACTTAGTACTAGCGTGATACGAACTCGGCCAAGGCACAAGAGATTTCGAACATACTATAAGTGCGTTACAGAGTGTTTGTAACATTTACTTTCAGCTAAGAGCTTTTTTAGATAAAGTACTTGAAACATCAGAATAATCGCTTTATTGTTATATATAATTATTTATTTGTATCTTAATTTTGATATTATTTCTACAGTAAATAAAATAGTATCGCTACTCATCCGTTGTACTTAAATTAGTAAATACAGATAGCCTAAACGGCACTAATAGGCATACCATTAAACAAAACTTGCCCTTTACGACAAGAAGTTAAATAATCTGTTATATCTTTGAGTTTCTTTGTGCGCCCTTTCTTCCATCGACCCATGCTTCACAAACTTATTATTCACAAGGATATAAAATAATATTGTGTAAATACTTTTCCACCTCAAAATTTATACAATCCATTGGATCTTGTTCGAAAGCAAAAATAGTCACATTTTATTAATTATATAAAAATAATCTTCGTGCGTACTTATTGTTCGGGATTCGATACATTTTTTCTGAAAATAGCGCACAATCTGCAAGGATGCAACAGATTCAAATTAAAAGTAATCACATTTAACAAGCTAATAAAATAAATTTAACATATTCACACTTTGAGCATCAAAACCTTCATTCATTAATTTTTTGAAAAATAACTTATTCCAAAGTCAAATCCTAGACCTTAAAATAAATATAGTAGATAAAAACATACTGAGATCGTCTCCCAATTACATTTAGACTCAATTTTATTTAAAATAATTATGTTTGATATGAGCAGGAATGTTTATTTTTATTTATTATAATAGTGGATTAAAATTTCAATGTTTTCATATACTCTGAATACTAACACTTATTATTACAACGTGTAATGCTCAAGAATGAGAAAACCTGTGAAAGAATGTAGGATAAGAGTGAAGAATTTTACAGGTTTTACTGCCTAGGTAAATAAGGGGTAATGTCATAAAACTTTGTGTATGGAGAAGTATGTGGTTTTTTCTTTGAAAATAATGTATCACTAGAGTAATACTCTAATTGAAGTAAGTTGGGACCAATTATCTTTATTCACACAGCAGTTAAGACCTTGTGAGTATTTTAGTTACTGAATATATTAAGAAGTTTATATTTAACCACGTAAATTTTCATAATTGGACATTGGCCCTTCTTATCCCAATGCACATGGTATTAATTATTTTACTTTGACTCAAGACGGTCACAGAGATTAGCTTATGGCCATATGTACAATTTTTTTTTCGTCATTCAAAAGAGTTTTATTCTATGAAATGTTACACACCAAAAATTTATTTTTAACTATTTTTATTCAAGAGCTATGAGGGTAAGAAACTTCAATTTTTACGTTTTCCAAATCTAGTGTTAGGCCACAATTTTTGAAATAAAATTTTGAAAATTAAAATTTAGTATCTTTAATACTATACCTATTTGATAAAGCTTGGGTTTTACCGTAGGTATAAGCATACTCTATATAAATATACTTAACGTTCCCTTAAAATCAACACAATCCAACAATTGTTTATTAATACTAATTCATCTATAAATATTAAATATTAGTATTCATGTGATTTATAGATGTGTATACTTAAGATTAAAAAATATTCAGATTTAAATATGCAAAGTTTTATAGCTTAGAATAGCTTGATTTACGTATTATTTAAAAATGTGTACTGAAATTCCAAATTGGCTCACGGGATCAAAACTTCGTAGGGAAGTGTAGCTTAGTCGACAAGAACAGTTGATAGCCCGCCTCTACAGCAGTTACTCCAGCTGTATTATCACAAAAACCCAAGTAATCTGCAGTCCTTGCGAGATTTCTGTTTGAACGATCATTCACAAGTTGTCTATTGTATAAACACCACTATAAGGGTTATTTCATTATTAAAACATGTTGTAGTAATTTTTAGATTTGTGTTTTATTTGTGATCTTTGTGAACTGTAAAGAAACTATATAACTATATATATATATATATTATTATATATATATATTATTATATACATATTATGTATATATATATATATATATATATATATATATATATATTTATATAATATATATATTATTATATATATTATGTATATATATATATATATAATTATTAAAATAATAAGCAATGGTTCCTTCCATCACAACTTGGAAAACGTCAAGCTTTGAAACCGAGAATGAGCATAATGTATTATATAGGCAGGTAGGCTTTATGTTTATTTTATATGTTAGGGGTTTCCAGAAAAATGGCTATAAGCGATCGCCCAAGGTTTCGACACATTTCATATCAAGAATGATGAAATAAATACTTAACATTTAAAACCACTTTTTACAGCCATTGTACAAATAATCTTTTTCATGAAAAAATAACAATTTAGGCAGTTGATAGTGTTTTAATTTCTTAGCTATTTGAACTAGTTTAGTCATTATTAATGCAGAAAAAATCATTATTTTGTATAGTTTAAATTGGCAAAACTTTTTACTGTGAATAAATTATTATGCATATGACAAAATAATTTCACGATCTTCAATTTAGTGAACACTGCAATTATTATCTTCAATTAAATTATTTATGTTTTTATATTTATTTATATTTTTATTAGAGGTATAAAAAAATCACTTTTTTTGCAATGCATTTGTTCTTTTTAATTAAAAAGTGATGAGTAAAAACAAAAAATTCACTCTTTTTTAATTATATATTTCTCAATTAAAATTAAAACGTGATGGGTAAAAACTAGCAAAACAAGTGATAGGTATACACTAGCTTAATGCAAAGTGATGGGTAAAAAATATAATTATGCGCAGCGTGATATGTTATTTAAATGTTCTTTGTCTTGTATTAATGCATTGTAATATTATGTGCAATACCACGTAACAACGAAATAATGTCTCTATTATTATAGTCCCTAACTAGTCTTAAAATTCTAGTATCGACTTCGTTAGGTTAGGTTAGAAATAATAATAGTGGATGTGGGGGATTTCTAAGAATAAACAAACCAAATCTTGTCGCACCTGCACCAGAAATAAGTCATAGCTTGAAGGTATTATAATATCGGCAATATTATTTTAATTTATACATAGGGATGCACATAAATGCTACTTATTATTCCTCTTTAGTGGTTTATTTTGCGTACAATTCTTATTTTTCATTTTTGTGGAGTTTTTTTTTAGAATTTTATCATATCAAATAGTCTAACTTTATAACATAAATTAATTAAGTTTCCTCTACTAATATTATTTTTTTAAATACTCCAAAAAAAATATATGATGTTGCGCTGAAAAATATGATTAATTAAAAAAGTTCATTTGTAGTTTTTATCCATCACTTTTTAATTTTAATTGAAAAAATATGAAAAAATTGTGCATTTTTTATTCTAAAAAAATTGCATAAGTTAATAAAAAAATAGTTTTATTTTAGTGCCCAGCTGTCCTAGACCGACTATGATTATATCACATTTATAGCCTGTATTTTCTTACGTTCTCTCCCACAGCTGTCAAACTGTTAATTGAGTGGTCTCTTGAAAATATGCTGGATAAGAAATATAATTTTTTATTGCCTTAAAAAGGGTGTGAACGCAAGTATCAATGTTTAAGCTGGCAATTTTTCCAGCATTTTATATGGCTTAAATTTTGGAAACTATTCTATTGGAATATTTAGAATTTCTCTGTTAATCCCACCTATAAGAGTATAATTAGGTCAAGTTAAACGTTGTAGTTCCTATATAAGTAGTCTATAATGATGATGTGCCAATTAGTGAGATATTCTGTTGGGCACCTAAACAATATAGGAAGGTATAGTGTTTTTTATGTATGCATTTTTACTCACTTAGAGAGTAATTTTAGGCCCAAGTATGATGTTATAGTAGTAATTTATGTTTGCATTTGCAAGAGTGTGAGCACTTTGAATTTACTTCAAATGAAAAACCGCCATTTACTATTGTAACGACAGTTTTTATACCAGTTTTTTTTATTATTCTTTCGCAAATAAATAATGTAATAAAATGATTATTTTATTCACAAAGGATTGTCATTTATTACATACTACTCATAAAAAAAATATCATATGTGTGAGAGAGAGAAAGAGAGAGAGAACGAATTTTATTTGAATTAATTTAATCAAAATAACTGAAGTATTCTTATCCAAACAAGATGTAACTTTTATATAACTTAGGTATACCTAAGTGTTGACTGTCAGAAGTCAGCTGTGATCTGTCAGTCAGCACCAAAGAAGCCATGGGGCTACTGTAAGAACTAACAAACTAAAATATAATGCACAATAATCTGGAACAAACTAATAAAGTTATAAAACCAAAAATACAAATTTTGTTATATTTTATCCGGTTGAGGTGAGGAAACGGAGCTTAGCATAGTGATAAAAATATATTAGTTTTAAAACTATCAACATGAAATAAACACATTTTTTAAAAGAAATTCAGAACAAAATAATGATAAACATGTTTAGGTATATACCTAAATTTTGACTGTCAGAAGCGACCGCTGCTAAACACATGTTTTTGCAGATCATATGGTTTGGCGTAGGGATACATAATTTGGTCTGGTAACTTTTCAAAGCCATTAGCTATCAGCTATGAGCTGTTAGTCAGCACCAAAGAAGCCATGAGGCTACTGTAGATCTCCTACAAACGCTAAATAAACTAGTGTCACTAGTGATGATGGCCTTTTGTATGTGCGACCTGTATAGTCCCACATGGCGTTAATTAAAGAATGTCCCACCCTCTGTTTCAAAGTATGAAAAATATTGTCTTTGATTCGCTCACTATGCACAAAAAAGCAATAAAATGGCGGAGCAAGTCAGAAATACAAGAACTTGGTCTACAACTTCAACTCCAGGCGCCATTATGTCACTTAAATGCTGCATTTGCGAGGGGTCCTGCGCAAAGCTCTCCAGCCTTAAACATCAATGTCATCAAACACTTCCAAATCCTGCTCACCAGGATGACTGCTGGGACGAGGAGGTATTGTGGTTGTCCTTCACATTATGTTCTCTTAGTCCGTCTGAGTCGGATATCAAAAATTAAGGCAAGTGTTCGTCTACTATGACAAGAATAAACTGTGTATGTTCTTGTAAGAAAGGATGTGATAATATCTGGTTATATGTAATTATATTATGCAAGAATTCTCCAATTTTGAAAGGTGTAGGCCGTTATTATTCTTAGCTGTTCGTTTATAATTAATCTCAACAAGAATTTCCATTGCTGTGTACCAGGTTGGGAAACCCTTAGCTTCAAATTGTCTGGGTGACGAATGATGGCTCATTGTAATAATTTCCTTTTAAGTTGTATAAGAAACTCAGTGTATGTTTATATATTCATTGTTAAGATACATTTGTATATGTAGTAATCTTCGCAAAATATTGAGGTAGGCACATCAGGCTATAGCAAATTTTAAATGGGCCTAATAATGTCTGTCTGTATTTTTCTAAAGATGGTGGTTGTACTAAGGGGGAAAAAAACAAAAATTTTAAAAAAAAAAAAAAAAAAACAAAAAAACACCCACAAGAAAAAAAAAAAAAGGAAAAAAAAAAAAAACAACAAAAAAAACCAAAAAAAAAAAAAAAAAAAAAAAAAAAAAAAAAAAAAAACAATTAAAACAACAAAACAACCCAAAAACAAAAAAAAAGAAAAACCCCAAAAAAAAAACAAAAAAAAAACACAAAAAAAAAACCAAAAAAAAAACAAAATTTTCAAAAAAAAAAAGAAAAAAAAAAGCAAAATTAAAAAACAAAAAAAAAAAAAACAAAAAAAACAAAAAAAAAACAAAAAAAAAAAAAAATAAAAAAAGCCCCAAAAACTAAAAAAAAATAAAAACAAAAACCATAAAAAAACAAAAAAAAAAAAAAACAAAAAAAAAAAAAACAAAACAAAAAAAAAAAAAAAAAAAAAAAACAAAAGGAAAAAAAAAAAAAACAAAAAAAAAAAAAACAAAACAAAAAAAAAAAAAAAGAAAAAAACCCCAACAACAAACAAGAACAAAAAAAAAAAACAAAAAAAAAAAGAAAAAAAACAAACACCCAAAAAAAAAAGAAAAAAAATTTAAAAGACACAAAAAAAACGGGGTTTTTAAAACAACAAAAAAAAAAAAAAAAAAAAACACAAAAATTAAAAGAAAAAAAAAAAAAAAAAAAAAATTTTTTTAAAAAAAACCCCAAAAAAAAAAACTTTAAAAAAAAAACCCCCACAAAAAAACACCCACAAAAAACCCAAAACAAACCCAAAACCCCAATTAACAAAAAAAACAAAAAAAAAAAAAAAAAAAAACCAAAAAAAATTTTAAAACAAAACAAAAAACACAAGACCAAAAAAAAAATTTTTAAAAAAAAATGGTTAAAAAAAAACAAAAAAAAAATTTTGAAATATAAAAAAACCCCCCAAAACCAACCCCCCCAAACAAGGAAACCTTTTAACCAAAAAAAAGGGCGGGTTTTTTTAATTTTTCCCCCTTTTTTTTGGGTTTAAAAAACCCTTTTACCCCCGTAAACGGGGAAAAAAAAAGGGTTTGCCAATTTCAGCTTTTGGCTGGAAAAAAAAAAAAATAAAAAAAAAATTTTTTTTAAAGGCAAAATTTTACCTTTACTCCGAAAAACATCAAACCG
This sequence comes from Timema cristinae, assembly GCA_039000515.1. NCBI lineage: Eukaryota > Metazoa > Arthropoda > Insecta > Phasmatodea > Timematidae > Timema > Timema cristinae. Next base: position 73,310,465 of record JBCFYV010000001.1, on the reverse strand, counting down.
GGGGGGGCCCCCTTTTTGGGATACATTTGTTTTTTGTTTTTCCCAATTTTTACTTAAAAAAAAACAAACCAAAAAAAAAAAAAAACAAAAAAACACATCCCTTTTTTTATTTTTGGGGAAAAAAACACAAATTTTTTAAATACAACAAAAACAAAAAAAACTAAAACAAAAACAAAAACCAAAAGGGCCCCCCAAACAAATAACCCCCAAAACACCCAAAATTTAAAAAAAACCCCCCAAAATTTATTTTGGATTAATTTTTTAATTTTTTTATTAAGGTTAAATTAACTTTTAAAATTTTCCCCCCTATTTTAAGACTAAATCATTGGTTTAAAATCACTTTTTTTTTTAAAATTGGTTTTTGGATTTTTTTTTTTTAGGTTTTAAAAAATTTTTCTTTAAATTTAATTTTAAATTGGGGGTTGATTCAGGGCCCCCCAAAAAAAAAAAATCTAATAAAAAATTTAAAAATTTAAAATTAAAAATTGTTTTATTTATTTTTAATGAAAAACGAAATTTTAATAAATTTTTTTAAATGAAAAACCCAAAAAAAAAATTATTTTATTTTAAAAATTTTTTTAATTTAAAATTTTTATTTTTTTTAAAATAAAAAAAAAAAATTTTAACCCCTTTTTTAGCAAAAAAACAACTAATCAAACTAAATAAAAAATAATTTTTTATTTTAAATTTTTTTAAAAATTTCCTCATTTAATTTGAAATTAAAAAGCACAAAAAAATAAATTTTTTTTTTATTAAAAATAAAAAGTTAATAAATTTTTATTTAAAACCCATAAAAATTTAAAAATAAAATTTAAAATTTTTTACAAAGAAATATTTTTTTATTCAAAAAAGGTATTTAAGGATTAAAAATAAAGAAAGAAATTAAAAAAGTTAAAGATTTTTTTTTCCCAAAATTTTATAAATATTAGGCCTTTGAAAAATTTTTTTTAAAATAAAAAAACTTTTTAAAAATTTTAAAAGTTCCCCAGTTTTATTATACATTTTTAAAAATAATTTTAAAATTACAAGATTAAAAACGTTTTTTCCCTTTAAAGTTCTTAAAATTTTAAAAAAAAATCTTTTTCATGGGTTTTTTTATTAAACCCTTTTATTTAAAAATTTCATAAAGTAAAAAAAAAAAAAAACAACATTTTTTTTTAAATCTTTTTTTAAAAAAATAAATTTGTCCCCAAAAAAAACAACAGCGTTATTTTAAATCCTTAAACCAAAATAAAAATTTTGGGGGAAAAGATAAAAAATCCCGGAAGTTTTTATTTTTTTTTTCAAAAATTTGAAACTTTTGAAAGTTTTAGGGTTTTAAACCCGAGATTTGGGCTTTATTTTTGCCCTTTGTTGGGGGGGCCCCGGAACCGGGGTTTGGATGGAACCCCCCCTTCCGGGGTTGTGAGGGGCGACTCTGCTGTGGGGGAACCCGGGGACGCTTTTTTGGGCGGGGAAAGGGTAAAGGGGTGGTTTTAGGAGCGGAAGGGTTGGGGGGGGAACCGGAAAGTTTTGTGGAATTAAAACACCCAAATTTTCCCGGAAAATTTCGATTTTTGATTTTATTCTCGTTTTGGGGTGAATTGGGTCCCCCAAAATTAGTAGTCGTTTTTTGTGGTCACCCTGTCTAATTTATATTTTGAAATTTACATGTCTATCGCTCACACCCAACTGTAAAATTTTTTTCTGCCGTCATAAGCACGACCCGCAATTGATGACCCACAAAATTATTTTAAAATTAGCCGTTCAAAGCATGGGGAGTACTGGATGGTTTTGGGGTTATTTTGCCTCTTAAACGCGTTAAAATTTCACAAGGGGGGTGCACCTGTTTTACCCACAAAGGGTAATTTCCTTTTTTTCCCCACCGCCATTTTTTTTACCAAACGACAGGGTAGAAATAACAAACCTCGCCTTTTTGATGGTAAACGCTCTCCCGAACTTTGTATCGCCCTTTTTAACCCCTTTATTTTCGAAATTGATCGAAATTTTTAGGGCCCACGGCCACCTTTAAAAAATTTAAAATTGTAACTTTCCTTTTAAAAGGTTTTAAAGGTGTCCCCCTTTATACCCCCCTCCCTACCCGTTTTTTGTGAAGCAGAGAAAGTTTTTTGATTTTTCCTTGTCGGGAAAAGGGCTTTTGCAATGTCCCCGGGGGGGCTAAAACCCGTTTTGATATAAAGGAACTTTTTTAAAATAGACAGTTTTTTGATATCAAGGGGGTTTTTTTTTTTGTTACGTCGAAAAAAAATATTTTCAAAAACTGTGTTTGATTAGACGCTACCACCCGAAGGCCTAAAAAAAAAAAACCCCGGTTCAGCCAAGCGATTTTTCGAAACCCCCCCCCTCCGTAATAGGTGTCTGTTTCCCAATGGTTTAAAACTACCGTGTAAGTATAAATTGGCCATTTGAAACCACTTCGCAAATGCGGGATCACTTTCTGCAAATGCGGGATCACTTTCTGCAAATGCGGGAACATCTGCAAAACCATTGCACTCGGAAGGACGTGTGCTAGCCCCTCGCAAGATCTAGGGTTCGTGCCTCACTCTCTGCGTTGTTCAATTTGGCTGATGGTCGCGTGGTCTAAGGCATCACGGAACATTTTCTTCGTTCTGGAGGCCTGAGTTCAAATCTCACGTGTCCATACTCTAATATTAACCTTCCACGGACTATATGTTGACGATGTTTACAACGACGGGGAGCGAGGGGGTTCCCTTGGTCGTCACTTGTTATTGGGGAACAAGGATGGCGATAACAACTCATCACAATACTAGCTATATATGAGCATCATTCCTGTAATATCTGTGTTTTAAACCCTCCCGATCATCGATAATCGACAATTAATCAGCAATTATCAATCTACATGTCTTGAGGATCGGTTCGGGAGGAACACGTACTATAATTATCCCTTCCTACATAAAATGGTCTATAGTTTTATTTTCATACTCTTATATTAACCTTACTAAGGAAAAACGGACTATATGTTCACTTGTTATTGTACCACAAGGATGTTTACTAACTTGTCCAAGGTTAAGCTGTACTGAGGGGTCGACCACAGTAGTCACAACTAACACCAAAAACATGAAAATTGCTACTAATTTGCACACGTATGTAAGTATTATTATTTGGCAGCTTGTATTTTTTAGTTAAATATGGTTGACAATTTACTTTTAAATACGAATTATGTATTAAAGCACTTTAAATAACTTCACTTAAGGATTTAATGTTATAGTGATTTTTAACAGCTCAAGTCAATGATTTCGCCACAAGTAACCACATGCCAAACCTTTCACTATCAATATTTCCCCCTCCCCCCCTCAACCCTCACTCCCAAAAAACTGGGTTAACACTTTATTTTTATTTCCCGCTCCAATAAATAAGAGCTAGGAGCCCCTATGGTTTGGAACTCTATACTCACAGATTATTGGCATCTATGTAGGCTACATGAATGCACGTGTCACAGGCTTAAATAGTTATTATCCTAATAATGCTGCTGTGTTAAACCTATTGTTTATAATTCAATTTATTTCTTCGCTAATCTTTTATTTTATTACAACCCTTCACGTGAAGTATAATCTTGGTGAATAAAAATCTAACTAAAGATGTTTATGGTTATCAACGTTTAATTATCCACTGAACTTGAAAAAGTAATTTTGCAATATGAACTGTCTGTCCTTCTGTCTGTTATTGGGACCAGAGCATAAACCATTTTACCAATTAGGCTAACCGCTAAGGTTTGGAGTAGGCCTCTAGAATTTTCATAAGGCTCCATAGTGCTTTTTTTAAAATTATTTATCCAACCCTAGTATTAATGGTAGTTTAATTAAGGAGGAAAAATATAAACAAATTACTTTCTCAAAGTTAGTTCTAGCGATTTTGATTAAAATTCATATCTAGGTACTGTTTAAACTTATAAACTAAATGATGCATCTCATTTCCACATGAACATTACTTTGAAAGTACTTCATATAGCCGTAAATTTCCCATTTTGATCATACCTATGAAACTCTTTGAGATAGGAAATAATGATTTCACTGTAAAGTTGTGAGACTTTTAAAAATACAGTTGTCGCAGCTTATTGTGATCACGGATGTTATAAATCAGTTATTGTTATCAGTTTCTTTTAGACCCGATCATTTGTATGCTTAAACATATGAAATTATACGTATATTTTAGTCAAAGCTTCAGTTATTGTTTAAATTTTTTTGTAATTTAGGGTCATCAATTTAAACTTTTATAAAAGCTTAACATTAACCCGTTCCTCCCATAACCTCACTGTTTTACTGTTCTATTGTGATACAAAAATGAGGCCTGTTGAATGTATGTTAATAGGTTGTTACCATGTATGTGTGATTGACGGAATGTGCCATTTCGTTGTACGCATGCTGTCAGAGATATGGAATGCACGAGCATAGTCTACACAACTCCCCCTCCCTTCAGTGACCACATTAATTTCCGTCACAGTTATATTTTAGTCTTTCTTAGCAGGCCTACGTGTTCAGGCCAGTAGTTGTACTTTCGCTTTGTCTATAAACATTAAACACATCTTCCTTGTGCGGCGTGTAGTTAGTGTGTTTAATAGTTGTTAGTGTTTAATGTTTTATTATTACTGTATGTAGTGTCAGCATAAGTACACATAAAACATTTTTTCCTTATAAGTTAGCACAGTGTACGTAATTTACAATTGACCAAAATGGCGGAAACAAACAAAAATAAAAACGATATAAGTGTTAGGGATAAGCTTGCGATCTCAGAAAAATACAACAAATTACCTAAAATGTGTCAAAGAAATGCAGCAACACAATTTAAAATCTATCAGCCACTGTTTTGTAAAATCATTTTTAAAAAACAGGGAAATTATTGAAAAGGCTGCATCACAAAACGACACTTTTCATTGTAAAAGAAATCGTTCAGGTGAAGATGTACAGGTAGAATCAGTATCCAAACTTTGGTTAAGTAAATTTCGACCACAGGATGCTCGCGTTAATGGCCCAGTAATACGATAGAAAGCTGTAAAGTTGGATAATAAAATGGGAAAGAAAGATTTCCAAGATACTGATGGTTGGTTCCAGCGTTGGAAAAAATAGGAAATCATCTCGTACAAAATTACGTTCATTTTTTATAACTTATTTTCGACCAATAAGATATTGAAAGTATAGGGTAAAGGATTAGACTTTTATTGCGTAGTGAATTTCTTAATATTTAATATATAATGAATTAAGCCTTACACCGTTGATATAATGGAAGGAATGGTATATTTAACACATTACACTTGATTAAGTCAATTAAATTGGGAGTATATCTTGAATGCTTAACAAATAGTATTAGTACTATAATATAAATAAAGTCCTCCCCGAGAGTCACAAGGTCCACTCGAGTCCTACTGGATTTTTAAACAAGAGTGTCCTGTTTTCTCGGCCCAACCCTACTTCACACCTCGGTTGGATCGCTATTTACTGACCATTACCTTCCTACCCTTCTTCACCTTGTTTGAATTTGCAGCAATGGGAACGTGGAAAATTCAAACTGTAAAGAAGGTACTCGAAACTTTTTGTTTCCCCTTCCTGACGGTTAGGCCGCCGACTCAGTTTCATGATCTTGTTGAACCCCCAGTAAAAGAAGACAAATAAACTGTCGTTCTCTAAATATTCAAATATTACAAATAAAATGTTCTTCTCAACAAACTCGTACACGGTGAACAAAAAGACGCAGATGTTTCCGGAACACAAAATTGGATTCAAATGAATGGCCGAATATTTTCTCAGGATTCTCGTTGTGTGACATCTACCACGCGGATTAAACTGGGCTCTATCATCGCGCTCTGCCAGAGCACAAGTACTTGTTTAAAAATGATAAAGCTAAAGGATGTAAGACATCAAAAAGGCGATTTACCATTTTATGCTGCGTAAACATGGCCAGGGAAAAATAAGATCTTGTTATAAGAGGAAAAAGAAAATAACCACGTTTTTCAAAGGAGTAAAAAAATTGCCTGTATACTATTTTGTGAACAGTAATGCCCGGATGATGACTCTAATCTTTAACGAATGGTTAATAAAATGGGACTAAATAGTGAATCACAAAATTCTACTTCTGATAGATATCTGTGATGCTCACAAGGTCAATGCCTCACTAAAACACATCGAAGTGGTTTTCTTGCCACCCAATACCACATCATGTGATCAGGGTGTAATTAGGACCGTCGAGAAATGCGTACTCGCGTATTAGAAATTGTGGACATCGACAAACTGCTGACTGCTAATGAATTGGTTAAGAAAAACACCGATTGTAAACTCCCTGCATCTGTTAGCAATGTCTTGGAGTCAACTGTCAGCAAACACAACTCGAAACTGTTTTAAACACGGTGGTTTCTCCAATAAAATTGAAAGAAAGAGAAGTGGGGAACAACTTGCAGCTGTCAAATTTGGCAGCTGATGAATTCGAATCTTCGATGGCCATTGATGAACACATAGTAGTTGCTGAAAAACTGTTGGAAGATGAAATCTGCTTGACGGTATCTTTTGTCGTACAACAGAAGAATTTGAGCCAAACGGAAATGAAGAGGAATGTATTGAAGTAAAACTGCTTACGAACAAAGAAGAAACAAAGCAGTTTTACGGTGGGGAGTGAAGCATAGATCAACAGATTTCGGGAAGAATTACGAATACGAACGTTTTTATTAACGATTTATTAATAAATAACGCCACACAGTCTACAATAGACATTCTTTTAAATGATTATCTTGTTATCGTTTACTCTAAAACTGGCCATGTAATGACAATGTTACTTTAGTTGTATATTGTATTTATGTGAAAGAAACACTTGTGTTATTTCTGTGAATACATTTTTGCCTGTTTTTCAAATATATAGAGTGAAAATAGTAGGATAGTAATTTTTTATTACTCGTTTAGTTTTAGCATCAAGTGTTTTGTGCAAGTAAACATTACGTATGTGCTTTCTTTGCGTTATAGCCGAAGCAGCGCATTACGATATAACCTTAATTTATCAAGCAAAGCACGTTTGTTATGTTTAGTATTTTTCAAACATAAAAATGTATGTAGGGTATTTTAATGTAATTTTTCTCGTATTTAAAAAAAATGTAAATACATTAAAAGTTTATACATTACGTATTCAAATGTAATTTGTCTTAATATACACAAATTAAAGGAAAAACATGGTATAATTAATATTGTAGTTTCTTCATGTTATCGTTTATAACAAAGCATCTGTATTTACTGTGGCATTGTTAATTATTATCAATCGGCTATTGTTATCAATTCCTCTCAGTCCCAATTCGATTCTTGACGAGGGTCGTTGGCTCGGTCGGGGGTAGGAGCCTCCGTCGACTGTCGATCAAACTTATTTAAAGAATACGTTGTAAGTTAACCTCGTTAGTCAAAGGGTAAAGCGTTCCTTGCCTCAAGACATGTTCTTGGATTCAAACCAAGCTCGGTTTGATCGATTTTTCTTGAGCAATAAAAATCCTTAGCACTACTTCCTTCGGATGTTGATTGTGGCATCAAAAAGAACCCTGGAACGTATGTGAACATAACTATTGCGGCAAACTCAGTCGGTCCGTTCACTCTCGCTCAAAGATAATTATCGTGTCCTGATATAATCAGTTGGTTAAGAAAGTGCATATAAATTTAAATACCTTAAATAATAATACAAAATTATTATAAAATATATATTTTGGGGTTATGGGTAGATATTTTTTTAAACATTTAGTTGGGAAGAGTTAAAAATACACGGAAGAAAAATTATATTTCTGTAACAGTGTATACTATTATTACACTGTATATTATTTGGGGATATGTGAGGGCTTTTTCCCCCGTTATATTTCTCTAACAATATATTTAAACTAAAGACTTAGATAGTGATTGAAAATAAAGATGAATGAGAAAGAATAGGCTAAAAAGTTAAATTAAAGCAAAGTGATAATTAATGCGTTAAAACATTTTACAATGAGAATCAAAGCATTAAATTAAAACATATACAATAACATGAGTCAAAGGGGGTAAGATAATAAAGTACATTACATATATATATAGTTGGCAATATTTAAAAGTAAAACTGCAAGTCAAAAATATAACAAAACAATGGGTGTAACATGGTAATAACAATTAGAATGAAAGTTGGATTAATTAAAAATAAATAAACTAAATATAAACAATTGATACAGTTTTAAAAAAGAGTTAAATATAAAGCAGATAAGAGCATAAGTAAAATAATTTCATGAGATATAACGTGATTGAAAAACGTAGTTAAGAGATGGTCATATAATATTGTTTGATATAAGTAGAACAAAGTAGCAGAATAATAAATTAAAAGGTTAAATTTAAATCATTAACATAGAGTGAGATTAAGTAGTTGAAAAAGGTAAAATTGGGTGATATGATATACTGGAAATTGACAATTATTTAAATTAAGGTGACAGATTACATGAAACATTAATGAATAAATTAAGGGGGGGGGGGGTAAAATAGTTCAAACCAATCAAAAACAAAAGTGGAAGAGTTAAAATAAACTAATATAATGGAGGATAAATTGATTAGAAACCTTTTAATTTACAAGAGATTATAAATAAATTCGTATAAACAGGTATCTAAGTCTTGTCTAGAAGGATGTTTCGTCCCTTCTCCTTTAGCAGTGTTCCTTTGTTGATGTTGGTTACAGGAACTCTAATTTTCCGACATGTTTCGGTGCTAATATCAGCGCACCATGATCATGGAGCTGAAATTAAAATTAAAGGACTTGCTATAAAGTAATGAAAAAATAGAACGTTAAGACTGAGAAAGGGAAAACCAAAAAACTATAACAAGTAAAGTGACATATTTTGAAACAAACAGACCTACTTCGGTAGGTGTTGAGACACGATGTGTAACGAACTAGGATGTAGACTAACAGGTGTGGAGTGAGGCAGAGATATATAAAGTAGAAGCATTGTAGCCAACCTAATTGGAGATGCAGTTGAATAAATGAGTGTAAAAATGTTGGTTGAAGACAGAGAGAGAAAAGTACGTACATGTATAAGCAGATAATGGATAAACAATCGATGGGATTAAGGAGGAGAAATTGGTTCAAATCTTCTCGGCACCGGCTAGGACGGGCCATTTAACTACGATGGAGGGTAGAGCTGGAAAAAAATGGATTAAATAATTTTAGTGTGCTTAGGTAAACGTTTAATAGTGTTAATTAAAATTTGATTGGGCGATTGAAGTTGTTCATTAAGAATGAGTTTTTCCTGAAGAATAGCTTCATGAATAAAAAAAAATCTCTGCAGTGTTTAACTTGGTTCCTTTGTAAGCTAAATATAGGGGTTTGAGACATTGTTCGATAGATCTTGGTTGGTGGTTTGAATATTTGAGGTGTTCGGCAAATTTTGATTTGTTTCTATTATATTTGAAATCCGAAATGTGTTCTTTATAACGTATTCTAAAGTTTTAACTAGTCTTACCGATGTAAATGTTGTTGCATTCACAACTAAGTTGATAAATGCCATTCTTCTTATAAATATCACATGTGTTTAAGTTGCTGTTGGTGAGGTTCTTCTTAATATTATTATTGGTTATGAAAGCAATATTGGGATTGTGTTTTTTAATGATGTTGGTTATGCGAAATGCTTCAGGACCAATGTAGTTGAATGTAAGCCATTTTCTCCGTTCAGTGGTGTTTTTGCTATCATTGTTGAGGGTAGTGGAGAAATTATCCGAATGAAGTTTCTTTTTTTTGGTTTTGTAAAATCTTATAGTGGTAGAATGGGAATATCCATTGTTTGTTGAGATTTGTTTGATGATGTTAAGTTCAACTTTATAGTTAGTTTTGTTGAGAGGGATGTGAAGTAAACGATAGTTTAAACTGTTGAAAGCAGCAAGTTTATGGGAGGTAGGATGGTTTGAATTGTGAGGTATAATCGCATCAGTGTGAGTAGGTTTTCTGAAAATTTTGTACACAAGTTTGTTGTGACAACTTTTAGTGATGTTGAGGTCTAAATAGTTAATGCTGCTATTGTTCTCTTTTTCAATAGTAAAGGAAAGTTTCGGGTGGATGTTGTTAAGTTGGTAATGGAAGGGATGTCGTATTCATTATCCAAAACGATAAGAATGTCGTCCACATATCTGCAGAAGAATTGTATGTTGAGTAAATTATTTAAGCTGTTGAAGATGATAGGGTCGTATTTCTGTAAAAATATTTCTGACATTATGCAAGAAATAGGGGCCCCCATTGCTAGTCCATCTTTTTGCAAGTAATATTTATTGTTAAATTGTAAATAATTTTGTTCAGTCACTATTTGTACGAGCTTAGAAATTTGGTCTACTTACTGTTTATTGAAGTTTCTTGCTATTAGGGTTTCATTAATTATATGAATGGTTTCGGAAATAGGTACGTTGGTGGAGAGATTGGATATGTCCAGGGACATGAATTTAGAATTTTGGTTGAAGGGGATGGATTTAAGCTTTTCAGTAAGATGTATGGAGCTTTTGATATTAAATTGATCGCGAAGTTCTATATTTACAGATAGTATTTAGGATAACTTTTTAGCGAACTTGTATGCGGGTGCATTTTGGTAATTAACCAGTGGTCTGATTGGGATGTTGGGTTTATGGATTTTTGGTAATGAAGTGACGGCCGGGGCATTAGGATTCATATTAATGAGTTTAAAGGAATCGTGTGGTTGAATTATTGGAGGGATTTCTTCAGGATATTTTTTAGATTCCTGGGTGACCTGGCGGTCTAGGGGTAAGGTGTCGGACTTCTATGCTGGCGGCCGGGTTCAAACCTCGTTCCCGGCACAAATTTATCTGATTACCAAACCCTTCCTTCACCTCTGACAAGATATCTTGTGAATGTGAGGAGTGCCAGGCCTCCACCGTGGTTCGGATTCCACGTAAAACTGTAGGTCCTTCATTTCATCTCACAATCACCCTACCATTACACATTAGCGTAAGTGCGTATAACCCGAACGGGTAGTAAGACGCGGTGCTAATAATAATAATAATTATTTTAGATTCCTCTGATATTTATTTGTAGGGTCATCTTTAATTTCAATAATATTGTTCGTATGAATGAAGTCCAGGGTTTTGGAAATATAATCATCCTTGTTTATGAGGACTATGGTGTTGCCTTTATCAACTTTAACATTGATTATTTTATTTGAGTAAAGTTTTTGTTTAAGGGTTGATATGGAGTGATTTAAAGGTTTAATAGCTTGCTTATGGTTGGTAATAATCTTATGTAACTGGCAAGCGACCATGTTCTTAATGAGATTTTTGTCATCCGAAGGTAAAGAATTGATTGCATCTTCACTGTCAATAATCAATGATTGGCGTTTTTGTTTAATAGAAGGCTTTTCAAGATTAAATTTGTATCCCTTATGAAGAGTTTCCTTATCTTGGTTATTTAGTTCTAATTTTGAAATGTTAAGAAATCTGGGGTAAAACTGTAATTCGGCGTTAAGTTCTGTTTTGTTATCATGTGGGATTGTGTTAAGTTTTTTGTTTAAGGTTTGATATTTGGTCGAAATGATGGATTCGATTTTGCTGTTGATGATTTCAAGTGAACGGTCGAGAATTATAGGGTGAAGTGTATTAGACATTTCAAGGTGGTTTGGTAAGCCTGCTTGTTCAAAAACTGTAATTTCTTGTGTAGAAAGGAGATCCCACATTTAACTCTATTAACCTGGATATTCCTTTGTAATTTCTTAGTTCTTAGATGATTACTTTTGAATTTAAAGGAAGCATAATTGGGAATAATCTGACTTTTTATGCATTGGTGGTTAAACCATAAGTTAGCAATTGTCTTCTTCAATTTTAATTTCAGGTTGGAATATTTGAAAGATATTTTTGCCTGGGGGGCATTGTACAACATTTTAGAAAACATTCCAAAAGAATCTTCCGTAAGGAGTGTATAATATATTAAAACTAAAGACTTAGATAGTGATTGATAATAAAGATGAATGAGAAATAATAAGCTAAAAAGTTAAATTAAAGCAAAGTGATAATTAATGCGTTTAAACATTTTACAATGAGAATCAAAGCATTCAATAAAAACATATATAATAATAACTTATTCATTAATGTTTTATGTAATCAGTCACCTTAATTTAAATAATTGTCAATTCTCAGTATATCATATCACCCAATTTTACCCTTTTCAACTACTTAATCTCACTCTATGTTAATGATTTAAATTTAACCTTTTAATTTATTATTCTGCTACTTTGTTCTACTTATATCAATTAATATTATATGACCATCTCTTAACTACGTTTTTCAATCACGTTATATCTCATGAAATTACTTTACTTATGCTATTATCTGCTTTAGATTTAACTCTTTCTTAAAACTGTATCAATTGTTTATATTTGGTTTATTTATTTTTAATTAATCCAACTTTCATTCTAATTGTTATTACCATGTTACACCCATTGTTTTGTTATATTTTTGACTTGCAGGTTTACTTTTAAATATTGCCAACTATATATATATATATATATATATATATATATATATATATATATATATATGTATTTCACTTTATTAGCTTACCCCCTTTGACTCATATTATTGTATATGTTTTTATTTAATGCTTTGATTCTCATTGTAAAATGTTTTAACGCATTAATTATCACTTTGCTTTAATTTAACTTTTTAGCCTATTCTTTCTCGTTCATCTTTATTATCAATCACTATCTAAGTCTTTAGTTTTAATATATTATACACTCCTTACGGAAGATTCTTTTAGAATGTTTTCTAAAATGTTGTTCTCTAACAATGCCTAATATTTTGTTTCTCATCTCTAAGTGCAATTTAAGGTAAAGAAGTTAGAAAGTCTGTGCGGTGAATTTTAACATTTATTAAAATATATATATATCTTTCACTTATATTTATTTGAATGATGTGAAATAAGACGTGTTCCTCACAAGTAATAAATCATTTAACCTTCAAGCGAGAAGAGGGTGGGTGTCTCAATCCACTTGGCTACTTGACGACTGGACGTTAAACAAATTGTCGAGCAAGCCAACTTCCTTCTACCCGCCAGCAAAAACAACTCACAAGCAACACTCAGCGGTTTCTAATGGACAACCATTTTGGTTTCTTAAAGAGTCTTGCAAATTTGCCAAATGTGCAACTAACTCCGCGCTTAACAAATTTCTTTGTGGTAGCCAGTGATTTTCCTCTCACGGACGGGAAAAAAGGACAAGTAGAAAGAGCGTTCTTGTGGTATTCCAATGTTCTCCTGACAAACAACCGGAGAGGCTCTGTATACAAGGGATGACTCGTAAACCAATCAGAATCAACTGGAACAAATAAGCTTGGCAATGGTTTCTCCTCTTCTGAGACATACACTTTCTAAATACGAGACAATATCAGTACATGACTAACCTAAACATTCGTAGCAGTGATGTAATACATACATACATACATACATACATACATACATACATACATACATACATACATACATACATACATACATACATACATACATACATACATACATACATACATATATACATAAATACATACATACATACATACATACATTACATACATACATACATACATACATACATACTTCATACGTACTACATACGTACATACATACTTCATACGTAAATACATACGTACAACATACATACATTACATACATACATTACATACTACGTACATACATAAATACGTACATTACATACGTACATACATACATACATACATACGTTCATTCGTACATACATACATAAATACATACATACATACACACATACATACATACATACATACGTACGTACATACGTACATACATACGTACATACATACGTTCATACATACATACATACATACATACATACGTTCATACGTACATACATACGTACATACATACGTTCATACGTACATACATACATACATAAAAACGTACATACATACATACGTACATACATACATACGTACATACATACGTACATACATACGTACATACGTACATACATACGTACATACGTACATACATACGTACATACGTACATACATACGTACATACATACATACATACATACATACATACGTACATACGTACATACATACATACGTACATACATACGTACATACATACGTAAATACCAACGTTCATACGTACATACATTCATAAATACATACATACATACACACATACATACATACGTACATACATAAAAACGTACATACATACGTACATACATACATATATACGTACGTACATACATACATACGTACGTACATACATACGTACATACATACGTACATACGTACATACGTACATACATACGTACATACGTACATACATACGTACATACGTACATACATACGTACATACATACGTACATACGTACATACATACGTAATACATACGTACATACGTACATACATACATACGTACATACATACGTACATACATACATACGTACACACATACGTACACACATACGTACACACATACTACATACATACGTACATACATACATACGTACGTATATACATACATACATACATACATATATACATACATACATACGTACATACATACGTACATACATACATACATACATACATACATACATACATACATACATACATACATACATACATACATACGTACATACATACGTACATACATATGTACATTAGGGTGTCCCAAAAAAATGAAATTAATTATTTTTTTTCGCATACCCTCTTATTTTTTTCCTTTTATGTCAAAACAATTGTAAATAATGTTTCATGTAATTTGGACCACGGCAACCCGTGCCGACTTGCATCTAAACATGTCAGTCAGTACATGTGTACTTGAGCTAGCGAACGCTGACGACACGTGTCTGTAGCGGAGCACCCAACAGCTGCAAATGGTAAAGATAAAACAAAAAAGATAAAGGAAGGTTTTGGAATGCTTCGACAGTGAGATTGCACAACCCGTGAAACATGTCAGTAGCAGTTTACTCAGGACAGCGCACGTCTACGTGTCAATGTGCTTATAATTCCAAGTTGTTTAATTAGTAAATGTTTGTATGGTTTTTAATCAGTGAACAGAACATGGCAGTGGAATTGCGTAGTTCTAAAAAAGTGATATTTTTAATAGGTAATATAAGACATCAAATAACGGGTTCAAAACTTCCGTCTAATGGACAAGTTCTCGCAGTTTTGTTTTACAATATTCGAGAAGTGAATTTAAGTGTTAATGAAAGTGCAAATCTCACTATTCGCGAATGTATTATATTTTGGGAAAAGGCACGCATACCTACCAAATTGTTGCCAAATTGTGCGAGCAAGCTTGTTAATGTGTATCAAGTTTGGAGAGACTTACAAAAAAAAAATGCAAAGAAATTACAAGACGTATTCAAGCGGCGACAACAATAATTTGTAATTAATTTAGACAATTTGTTCAACATTGCACATGCTGATGCACTTCAATTAATGAAAATAGAGGAAGATAGGATGTTCTTGCAGCGCCAAAGAGAGCCGGGCCGACCCGGTCACTTAGGTGGAGTGGATAAAAAATCTGGCCAAAAAAGAGGAAAGGGCGCGACTTCGAGCTGTCAAAGAAGACAATCGGCGAATAAAATATGTTTCCGATTCAACATCCTCGGCATCAAACGAACCATTGCAAGAAGATTCCTCTTCGAATTCTAGTGAAAATATAGATTCAGAAGATTTCCCAACACTGTTCGAAAGCTCAAAACCTGGGTCAAGTAAATCAGTATTGAGCAAAGACTTTATTACTCCAAAGTTAGTTGCTGCTTTAGACAGGTGTCAGTTAAGTATGCGAGATTCTGTGTTTATTCTTGAAGCTACTATTGATGCACTTGGATTTAACATTGACGAATTTCCGATAAGTAAGTCTTCAATTCAAAGAATCCTAACAGAAAAACGGAAGGAACGTGCGGAAAACATAAAAATTTATTTTCAAAACGATGTACTGGATGTAGTGACCTTACATTGGGATGGCAAACTGTTGCCTGCTTTGAGTGCTCGAAAATCGAAAGAAGAACGCTTGCCTATTGTTATTTCATTTGGACTAAAATAACAACTCATTGCTGTGCTGAGACTGGATAATTCCTCAGGCAAAGAACAGGCGCAGGCTATTTGGAAGACGATCTTAGATTGTAATCTCGAAAACAAGGTCCAAATTCTCTGTTGTGATATTACGGTTTCGAATACAGGTCGTTTTAATGGTGCTTGTACGCTCCTCGAGCAAAAATTTGATAGGGAAATGCTTTATTTCGCTTGCCGCCATCATGTATACGAACTGGTGTTAAAGGCCATGTTCGATCTGAAAATTAAACAAGTGACAACAAGCCCCGATATTCCACTCTTTAAAAAGCTCAAAGAGAATTGGAAAAATATCGATTCCACTAAAATACAGTGCTATAGAGAAACAGTGGAACTGTTCATAACCATACCCGAAATTGAAAATTTGCTGGACTTTTACCGAGTTAAACTTAAAAATGTTATGGTCAGAGAGGACTATCGAGAGTTGATCGAAATTTCTATGGTGTTTTTAGGTGGAGATGCAGAAAAAAAAAAAATCAGACCTCCGGGTGCC
This sequence comes from Timema cristinae, assembly GCA_039000515.1. Lineage (NCBI taxonomy): Eukaryota > Metazoa > Arthropoda > Insecta > Phasmatodea > Timematidae > Timema > Timema cristinae. The sequence goes on along the minus strand of JBCFYV010000001.1, from coordinate 73,293,899 downwards.
ATGCACCAAGCTAGATGGATGGCCCGAGCGATTTACTCCCTAAAACTATCGTTATTTAGTTCTCAGCTGAAATAAAACACCAAGGATACGAAAGAACTGTTAGATGTCTGCTTGTTTATCGTAACAATCTATGTTAAACCATGGCTTCAATGCATTTTGGCAGTTAAAGCACCCTACAAAGATTTGTGCTTTTTGAAATCTTTGAAAGCTTACGAAAATGTTAATGAAAATATCTCGAAAGCTGCTTTACAGAAATTTCTCCAGCATTTATGGAATTTGACTGATGAAATAGCAGTATTAGCACTTTTTGATGATGATGTGGACGAAGAAACAAAATTAAAAATGGTGGCAAATTTACATAGAGAAAATTTCTCGACCCATAAGAAAAGATACATTCCATCGAAGGAAGAACTTTGTGGTTCATTGTATGGTGAGTTTGATACATTGATTTTGTAATTGTTTATTTAGTTATTTATTTATATCACGCAATTGTTACATTTTTTTTACAGAAAAAAGCATCGATGATTTCATATCAGTCAAAAGCCATTCATTGTTTTCTAGACTCAAAATTGATTATAGTTTTCTCAACGAGAGTCCCTCTTCATGGGAGAATAACGCTTCTTTTCTAGACGCAAAAAAGACGATATCAATACTTAGAGCAGTGAACGATACAGCTGAAAGAGCAGTAAAACTAATGCAGGACTTTCATGGATTAATAACGGTTGAGGAGGAACAAAAACAATTTTTGTTTCGTTGCGTACAAGAACACACGATGATCTATCATGACTGTAAAAAGCAAACATTGAAACGAAAATATGTTCAGTAATGTTTCTTTTACTGTAATATGTTAATAAATATCTGCTTTGATTAAAATGGTGTCTTATGTACCAAAGAAACATACATTTTACAATCTTTCCATGGTATTCCCGTACAAGATCTCACGTTCAAGTTTGAAGTAAAGTCGGCACGGGTTACCGTTATCTTATTGCAATAATACTTTTTATTTAAGTTACTGAGGTGAAATAGAAAAAAAATAGAGGGTATGCGTATTCAACTTTGCAAAAAAAATTTTTTACCTTGTATCTTGGGACACCCTAATGTACATACATATGTATATACATACATACATACATACGTACATACATACGTACACACATATGTACACACATACGTACACACATACGTACACACGTACATACATACGTACACACATACGTACACACATACGTACACACATACGTACACACATACGTACACACATACGTACATACATACGTACATACATACATACATACATACCTACATACATACATACATACATACATACATACATACATACATACATACATACATACATACACACATACGTACACACATACATACATACATACATACATACATACATACGTACACACATACGTGCACACATACGTACACACATACGTACATACGTACGTACACACGTACGTACACACATACATACATACATACATACATACATTCATACGTACATACATACATACATACATACATACATACATACATACATACATACATACATATGTATATACATACGTACATACATACGTACATACATACATACATACATACATACATACATACATACATACATACATACATACATACATACATACATACGTATATATATTGACTTCGTCACTCAATCCACACTCTGCTCTCAACATGCCCAGATGACGAAACTATTTCCTATTTATAATATACATATATAAACGCTGTCGTTATCCCATTTACTGATAACCCATAGAGTTTAATATGGTATGAGTGCTATGAAGCATGTCATATTTATGGGAACATTACAAAACATAAGGAATACAAGATGGCGGATCCCTGATGGAGGAAGCTAATTTAAAGATTGAGTTTTTGTTCTTTCGTATATTCCGATAGAATTGCAGAGCCATGGACACAAATCGTGCCATCTTCTATTTTTATTTAAATTTAAATACGAAATTTCACCTGTCGGAGACACTATAGTATATAGATTATAATATAATTGGCTTAACTCCACTCAAAAAGTGTATTTTCTATAGCTACCCAGGTGATTTAATGGTAAAATTCTAGCTTGGATAAATTATTATTAAAAATTTTATTTAAAAAAAATTAGTAAGGAGAAATAAATAATGATAATTGTAGAAATAACCCAGTTTTTTAAAATATATTTATGGTAATGAGACAATATTACATTTTGTATTGCTTTTACTTACCATTTATTGGCTTGCTATATTTGCTCATTACAATAAATAAGTTACATTTGTTAATAGACTGGTACTTTATATATCTTGATCGATAGTGCTAAATTATATTATCTCTATTCTAGTGTTAAGTGCCAATATTCCAAGTCGAACTCATGTATAAGCACACTTCACACTATCCACTCAAAACATTTGCAAGTATCTGGCGAATTGTGGTGTTTGCCAGCCTCTCGCTCAATATAACATAATGACCCACAGCTGTGTGCAAGAGTTCCAAGGTTTTGTTCACAAATGAACGAGAATTTGGGGCTATAAACTGGGATGGTCGATTTAAGTGCGGTTTTTAATTATCACTCTATCTTTCCAAACAAAATTCAAGAATAATACATTATGTATTTTCCATAAGTTACTATTCTTTCACTCCCTCTTTATATTAGGACGCGACGCTAAGATAACTCTTAGTAAAAATTGGCATCTATATTAATTCACTAGGGCTTACTACCTTCCTTTAAGTTAAAAAAATTGTTTCAGCCTAGTTTCTTTTAATTATTAAGTTAAGAGTTACACAGTATAAGGTGACAGGCTCTTTCTAAATAGAATTAAAATTTAAAATAAATATGACTGAAGAGTACATATTAAGTCTTTCCCTAAGTACAGCTATCAAGTTTTGTTTCTAGTATTAAAATTACCCCTAACATTAGTTTAAGGTATCAGTATTCCAGTATGTGTAAAAGTAGAAATAAAGAGGCACAAAGTTTTCAACCAAGGTTTTCTTAAATAAGTGTGTCAGTACCAAATTTCATATCTCTATTTTTCTTAGGGTTTGTGCTACCTGAACTCTGGTAAAGTGGAATAAGGCGTTCGACTTGCAATAAATGAAAATATAAGCCTATATCTTGGTAAGATAAACATGCTTTAAGTGCTTGTTTCCTAGCTTTCCCAGGTACTTATGCACAATTTTTTGATCCAATAGCTACAGCCCTTACATAAAAATGCATATTTTATTCTATTTATGTTATTATTATGTTATTTGCTACGCTGGTGCTTTAGCTGTCTCATAAATAGAGGAAATATTTTGTATATCTGAATAGTTAGTATTTATGTAAATGTAAGATATAATCAAAAATGATATGAAATGCTTCCTGTGTAGTTTGTATTGAACAAAATAACATTTTTTATATTATATTAAAGTAAATATGAAACTTTCGAACTATAAAAACAACCGACTGCAAACAATATCCTCCAAATCATTCTTGAATTTGAAGTTTATACATATATACGAGGCGTGTTTTTTTAGTAAGTACCGTTTTGAAATTTGGCCGCTGCAGCGCTGCGACTGCCGTTCCGCTCATGCGCGTAGAGTACCTCCATCTGTTGGCTAGCCACAGACGCCATTACTGAGGTATTCGACCGTGTTTACCTTGTTTGTGATTTATTTAAAATGACTCAGTCAATAGATAATCCCGCCGACTGTGAAATACGCTCTGTTATTCGTTTTCTTCATGCAAAAGATGTGAAAGGGCTGAAATTCATCGGCAGGTCAGTGAAGTGTATGGAGAGAACATTATGAGCGAAGGAATAGTAAGAAAATGGGTTAGAGCATTTAAAGATGGCCGCGAATGTGCATGATGAGGAAAGAAGTGGGCGACCTTCTGTCATTACTGAAGATTTGGTGCAGAAAGTTGATGGAAAAGTTCGAGAGAGCAGACGCTTTACGATTTCATCTTTATCTAATGAGTTTCCTCAAGTTTCAAGAAGTGTTCTTTATGTAATTGTGACAGAACACTTAAATTATCGTAAGTTGTGCTCACGCTGGGTACCGAAAATGTTGACTGAGGTGCACAAAACCAAACGTTTAGCCAGTGTGTTGACTTTCCTTGAGCAATACAGTGATCTTGGTGATAATTTTTTAAGTCAAATTGTCACAGGTGACGAAACATGGGTGGCTCGTGTTACGCCGGAATCGAAACAACAATCCATGGAATGGCGGCATTCAACATCACCCAAGAAAGTGAAGTTCAAGCAAACAATTTCAGCCCGAAAAATCAAGTGTACTGTGTTTTGGGATAGGAAGGGGGTGTTGCTGTGGATTTTTTGCCTCGTGGTGACACAATAAATTCTGAGACTTGTTGTGAGACCTTAACTAAACTGCACCGTGCAATCCAAAACAAAAGGCAAGGCATGCTGAGTAAGGGGATTGTTTTGCTTCATGACAGTGCCCGTCCACATGTGGCTAATCGTACCCAAGATCTCATCGCATCATTTGGCTGGAAACAACTTGATCACCCTCCGTACAGTCCCGATCTAGCGCCTAGTGACTACCACTTGTTCCTGCATTTAAAAAGGCATCTTGGTGGTCAGCGCCACGACGATGATGATGACCTCAAAACGGCCGTGTTGCTGTGGTTATCAAATCAGGCGGCAGATTTTTATGAGGATGGAATTCAAAAGTTGGCTGTACGACACGACAAATGCCTTAATATTGGTGGAAATTATGTTGAAAAGTAGATTAAAGTATAGGCTTTCACGTAAAAATAAAATTGATTAAAAAGTACACTTGGTGTGTTTTTAATTTCAAAACGGTACTTACTTAAAAAACACACCTCGTACATTGGCTGCTCATGTATAGGCACTGTGGAACTGCAGCACCCCCTATTTCCACTTGATATTATCGATAACATTTAATATAATGAGTCCTTTTTTCTTTAATTCTTTCTTTATTTTTGTAGTATAATATATATTCCTTTAGCTTAATGTCAGTACATTAGTAGCCATCCCCCAGTTTATGAAAAAGATACAAAAATCTTTGTATGGAACTGTGCGCTTCACAGTGCCAGTGACGTGGTGTTTGACTGTTATGCACATGCGCACATAGGAGAGGTGTGGGGGGAAGGCGGGACTACCAGGTAAGTAGCACTGTTGCTCTCGCAGTGCCATTTCTGGCGTGATGGTGGAAGGAAGTTTTTCTTACTCAGTGTGTATTGTACTTAAAAGCTTAAAAGTCATGTACCATATTCTTGAATGTGATAAAGTGGTAGAAGAGTATAGAATTAGATTATTATTCTGCTTCCAGCTATTCTATTTGATTCATTTTTTTTTGTTCTTTTATTTAACAGAAAGACTAAATGGGTTTGCAGTACTTTCAATGGAAAAATTTCCTCAATTGTCATCCAGAGATCAAGAAAAAAATTATTGAACCTTTTGTTCAAATTAAAACAACAATAATGGATTTCATTTTTAAATGAATAGCTCAAGCTTGATCTGTATTAATTTGAGTTAAAGTAAGTTAAAAATGTTTTTTGGTTGATAGTTTATCAAGTTGCTGAATAAATTTTCTTTTTATACATGTTTTTTTCCTTTTACAAAATTTTAAAACAAAGGCTAAACATTTTCTGGCGCAGACCCCCACTAATTTTAGCTAAGAGCCGCCACTGTATATATATCATCGCCTCTTAGTACACATTCAGGTTATACGTTTATTTACTATCTAAACTAATGGGATTATGATGGGATTATGGAAGTTAGATTTAGAGGATATATACCAGTATTTGAGTGGAGGGAGAACGGAAAATCATTTGCCAAATATCTACCTCTGTACACCCAACTGAGATTCAAACCTCAATATCCTCGTCATTGGCCGTCTAGTTTACAGTAAGACCACGTGACCACTGAAGTGGGGGATATAGTTCCTTGGAGATCAAGTTAGAAATAAATAAAATACATTATATCCATAGTATCTGCTATTCACGTGTTTATAAGTGTCGTAAGTCTCACAATAAATGTAAATATAAATACCTGATGATGTGCAGCCCAGGTGTGTATATTTAAATACACACCTGAGTTGCACATCATCAGGTTCCGCTAAATAATTTAGTACAAACTACTGTGATGAGGGAGAAATTAAAGAATCTAACGATGGTAATAATATTAATAACAACAAAATGGCGAAACAATGTATAGGGAGACTTTAACTAAATTTGTGGACAGCAGTCCTAAAGCTTGTCGCCAATAATGACGCGCAGTGCCGCTCCGAACAGCCACCGTGTGGAATATTCCAAACGCCTTCCTTTTCTGGGCCGCTCATGTAGCGCACTGCTCCGAATACATCCGAAGGTGTTTTTTGTTGTAGTTTAAATATTTCACTAAAAAGATTGTTTTATGATTTTCATTTATCCAAAATGTTATACTATACATTTGATTTTTGCTTACCACTTCTCTCCATTATTTTTATTTAATTGAGTCTATAAGGAACAGACAGTACTGTTCACTGGAGAATATGTACGAATCTACGTAACTCTATCTAAATGTAGAGTACATTTAACTTCCCAACACAAACGAGCACGTGTTGTAGTACGAGGCATGCCCAACCAATACAATGATGCCGAATGACACGAGAGCGCATCCCCCCCGCGGTTTCTTCCTTTACCACCTCTCACAAGCGCACCGCAACGCGTCGAAAGGAAAAAGTTCTGCTCTAGAAACCTTGAGAATTCCGAGCGTCGTGGCCAAAATTTGATTTCATAAGAAGCAGACAAGGGAATTTTCTTGTCGGTGACTTGGCTCGGCTTGGTGTGCCCTAGTATGAGATAAACTTAGGATCTCCATTCAAGATAGTTAAATACTACTTCTCCACATCTAGTTCTGCCAGTGCCATGACAACTCCTCACTATCGAGACCTCTGATTGTTTTGCAAGGGAATAAATGGGGACATTGGACGAAGAGGGCCCTACAGACGACACGATTTGGTCGGGCGGTCGGGCCGATTTGGTCAGGTCGGTTGTAATATCGGGTCGTGTGTAGGTGTGTCGGCCGACAATAAAAAATCCTATTTCATGTCGGGTGGCTGGCGCATCCAACCGCACGACCGTCCGACCAAATCGTGACGTCTGTAGCGTTGTCGGGTGACTCAGCGTGTCAGTTCTACTACAAACACGGGCGCGAGTAGTGGTGTGTATAAAAATACGTAATGGCAGACGTAGCTACCGAGCGCGAAGTTTATATCGAGTTTTTAGAACTATATAAAGATTTGACGTGCCTATGGGATAGCTCGTGTAAATTGTACAGTAATAGAGATGCGAGAAATCAAGCCCTCCAGATCCTACTGGAAAAAGTTAAAAAAAATAGAAAAAGATTCAAGTATCGCAACAGTGAAGAAAAAAATTGAAAATATGAGAAGCGCCTATAAAAGAGAGTTGAAAAAAGTAAGTAAATAATTTATAGGTAATTAAATTTTTTCATAGTATAGGATTTAATTTACCAAACTTTAATATAACTTAACTAAATATAAAAACAACTGTAAAAATAAGCATGTAAATAATTATAACTACAAACAAAAATATTGTTCCATGTTCATTTCAGATGCAACAAAGTAAAAGCACAGGAGCTGGCGTGGGAGATCTATATGTACCCACATTATGGTATTTTGAATACCTAACATTTTTAGATGACAAAGATGCAGTTAAATAGAAGTGGAGTCGACACTATTATCACTAGTGATGATGAAAATGAGGTAGGTAAATGTTTAAGCGTTTATAGGTACCTACATATTATAATGACCCAATACATTTATCATTCTCTCTTGAAAATGTACACTGCCCGTACCATTAAAATATTCAGTAAACATATTCCGAACATTTTTGCCATCATCTGTATGTTGTCTTTGGTTATTTCTACCAAGATCTAAAAACATATTCTCCTGGCGCCAGTCACCTTCACGGAATGTTTGGTTTTCTATATCTTCGTAGTCTACACAATTATTGGTTATATAATTATTAGATTTTTTCCTCAAATAGTTATGCAGGAAACAGCTGGCCAAAACAATCACATCAACGTTTTTAATGTCTAGCAATATTGGTTTCTGGAATATTCGGAAACGTGATGACAAAATACCGAAAACATTCTCCACTACTCTTCTTGCCCGTGATAGTCTATAGTTGAAAATTCTATTTTCATAAGTTATATTTTTTTGTGGAAATGGTTTCAAAAGATGTTTACTTATTCCAAATGCACTATCACCTAAGAAAACATAAGGGGCTAAAGTATTTGTACCAGGAAAAAAAGATGAACCTGGTAATTTCAATTCATCCGACGTTAGTTTTTCATAGAGTGTTGTATGTTTCAGCACTCCACCATCAGAAACACTGCCATTTATACCCGTGTGGACATATATAAACTCATAATTAGCATTGACAACTGCAAATAAAACTGTGCTCAATGTTCCCTTGTAGTTATAAAATACCGATCCACTTCCTGGTGGTTTATTAATTAAAACATGTTTGCCATCCATAGCACCAACACAATTATTAAACTGCCACATTGTTTCGAATTGTTTTGCTGTTTTTATCCATTCATTTTCTGTTGCAGGTATCTGAAACACAAACCAAGATGTCGACAACCTGCTAGTAAACGGCGCGCTACAAATTTGATGAAAAAGCAGGAACAATTAATTGAAAGTGCCCAGAATTTGCTCTCTACCGAAGGTGACCCAGCTGAGTGCTACGGGCGGGCAATAGGACTACAGCTAAAAGAAATGACAAAAATACAACGCTGCATAGCGGAAAAATTGATTTCGGAAGTAGTTTTTTATGGGAAATTAGACAAACTCTCTCTACAGTCTTCAATAACACTGAACAACTATGGCTATTACCATCCCGTACCTACACCATCACCATCATCTGTCAGTTACCATCCCGTACCTACACCATCACCATCATCTGTCAGTTACCATAGCTATAACTCTCCTGTCATTTCACAAATACAGTCACCAGTGCATTCTTCATCTACACTGATACCCAATATAGTTACCATGCAAACTACCAAATGATTCAATCCAAAACACTAACCAAGAAACCATTCATCAACAATCAAGCTCATACAACATGCTACAAAATACAACATATGAAGGTGATAACAATGCAATTAAAGAATTTCTAATAATGAGAAAATAATTTGTAGTTTTTATTAATAGCAATGTACTTCAAGAATTTCTAACAATGAAAACATATTTTTTAGTTTTTATTAAAGAAGTCTATAAACTTCATAAATGTTTTATGATAATTTGTATTCGAGTTTATTATAATTTAATACAACATTTTTTTTGCTCTAAAATATTTTTTTCTTACCTGTATGTATTTTTTTAGTACTATATAGCCTCACATGTTTCTGAATTATTTCTGAAAAAAGCTGCGCTGAAATGGCAGTGCTGTATTTTAGATCCGCATAATCTCGTCCTGTTGATAAGTATCTTAGAGTAGCAACCAGGCGCTCTTCAGTAGTAACTGCATTTCTCATGACTGTATTTTGTTTTGTTATTAATGGAGTCACTAAATTTAATAATGTACTGAAACTTTCATAGTCCATTCTCAAATAGTTACGAAAGTCATCACTATTCAGTTCTTTTAGTAATATCATATGACTGAATTTTTTCCGTTCAATTAGCCATTTTTTGGCCCACAGTTTTCTTTTTCTAGAATTAATCCCTAACGATGTTATTAGCGCGATCCCAACTTTTTGGTGTTTAGATAATATAGAAGGCTGATGCGTGTGTCTCTTACAGAAAAAAAACAACAACTGATGAAATTGGACACTAAGTCAGGTCGTGTGTAGGTAACACCTGATTTGGTTGGGCCCACTGTTGGACCAACCAGATCGGATCGTCTGTAGGGCCCTTTAGAAATTTACCTGATTAACACTAGAACTACCCTTGATAACACATAATCAGTATTACATATGACAATCTATATATATACCGATGCACATAAAAACCACTCTCAACAATTCAGGTGTATTAAGCAACGTACATAAATACTCAAACAACAATTTGTTATTTAATTATTTTCAATCATTATTCAATTCCAAAAGTTTATCAATCGATCTTTCTGAGGTATACCTGATTAACACTAGATTTGACCTATCAAACATGTATTTCCCTATATTTTTCTAATTTGTAAATATTTTACAAAATATTCTTGCTTTTGATGAATTAAATAATGTACTTCAGAGTTCGTCCGCAGCATAACGCGATGTGTTGCTGGCGTGACAAATAATGTGTATATATATAAATTCACAATAAAACGGAAAGAATATCGTCTAACACTATTTAAAATAATTAACTATGAGCTATGGAAGAACACTTACCTTTTTATTAAACATATTTATCCTTCTAAGAAGTTTGCTGGCTCTAATTTATTTATTTTCAATGTCGGCCATGAGTTTATTCTAACGCATGCGCAGGACTGTCAAACAAGTGAATGGCGTGTCTCGTAATTATAAAGGGAGTAAGAAAAGAAGAAAAAAAACGTGATTTAAATACCTACAAACTAGCGCACATTTCAATATCAACAGATGGAAATATACATCTTAATGTGTTTAAAAACATTGTTCATATTCACTGACATATATACGTACAACAATGGTGTGCTGCAAATCTCTACAAGATTTATCTAAAATAAAACATGAACAATTGAAATAAAATGGATCACTGAATGAAATGTACTAATTTAAACTACAATAAAAAATTATTGAAACTTTTGTGGGTTATTAAATTATTGCTCCATTGTTACCCCATCCCAATCCTATCTATGGAATTCTGAGTAAATACAATTTTAATCTTAAGAAATAAAAAAATTTAAATATTGCATTACTACACAGTATCACAAGATTCAATCCATTAAAAATAATATTCTCCAAACATGGTTAAATTTAGGAGCTTATAACATTATATAATACCAGAGTAAAATAAAAATAATATTACTAAACATGTATAATATTAGAGTTTTGAGTAAAACTAACAAAAATAATTAATATAATTAATATTTTGACATGAATAAAATTTTAATTAATGCTCTGGATTAAATAAAGAGTCTGAATATATTTAGTGTTTTCTCAAAGTTTTTTTTACATAAATCCTGAGTTCTTGATTAAAAAGAAAGAGAGAGAGGAGAGGAGAAAAATATACATTTAAAATGAATATTTGGCTGGATCTCACCAATAAATTCGTCCATGTTGAAACAGCACGAATTTCTGAAATTTGTTTCCTTTTCTTTATTTACACTCCTCCACAGTTCAGGAAATAAACCGTTTCTAGTTTTTCCCTAGACACTTAAACTTATATTTGTGTACTTGTATTCTACTTTTAAAATAGTGTTCCACTTTAAAACATAAATTTAGCTAGGAGCCACACAGATTGTGTTACATGTTTATAAGACGCCGAGAAAGAAGACCTCAATCTTCTTCAAAAGATGTTCCAGAATCGAATTTAAAAACTATCTATTTCTTTCCAAATCCAAAGAGAAAATGTCTACATTAAAACAAAAGATAAAATGTTGGCTATGGACTAGGTATGAATATAAAATAAAATGAAATTTAAATGGAAAGATTGAAAATATATGTCAATGAATATGAACATTGTTTCTTTAAAAATAATTAAAATATACATTTCCATCTGTCAAAATTGAAATGCGCGCTAGTTTGGAGGTATTTACTTCACGTTTCCCCCTCTCCCTTCTTTCTTTACTCCTTTTATAATCACGAGACACGCCACTCACTTGTTTGACAGTCCTGCGCATGCGTTAGAATAAACTCATGGCCGACATTGAAAATAAATAAAGGAGAGTCAACACACTTCTGAGAAGGATAAATATGTTTAATAAAAAGGTAAGTGTTCTTCCATAGCTCATAGTTAATTATTTTAAATAGTGTTAGACGATATTCTTTCCGTTTTATTGTGAATTGATATATATATTATTTTGTCACGCCAGCAACACAGCACGTAATGCTGCGTACAAACTTTGAATTACTTAATTTAATTCAACCAAATTGAAAATAAAAGGTAAAATATTTACAAATTAGAAAAATATAGGGAAATAAACGTGTGGTGGCAAATAAAGCTACTAGGTATGTACATAAACCAGGTCACTGGTCTCCATGCCATTGTTAGGTGGCCATACTTGCATGACCTAGCCGTCATTTACCGTAAAATGTCTTCGGTGGACAATATATACTTTTCAGCTGAAGTGCCACGGTACACTTAAAGAGGAATAAAAAATAAACCTAAGGTTATCTGTGCATCCTATTAATATATAACCTTTGTCATGTGGCCAGTTAAATACGTTATTTCAAATACTCAAAGAGACATCAAGACCGATTTAGCGCTTACTTCCAGATGTCAAGCCCTTATTTTAAGGAGATATGTACTTTAGTAAGAGATGACTTTACAAAAACTGATGCAGGATTTTGCAGAGCTCTTTCACTAAAAGAAAGTAAGGTAAAATTGTATTTAAGCATTGTACAATTAAATTAAACAAGGTAAGTAAGGTAAAATTGTATTTAAGCATTGTACAATTAAATTAAACAAGGTAAGTAAGGTAAAATTGTATTTAAGCATTGTACAATTAAATTAAACATGTTCTATTTACAACTAATTTATTTTATTATTCAACATTATTTTTAATGAATACAAGCTATAATTATCAGCAAGAAATAGTTATAATTGATGAATATTTAAGATTTCTTAATATGTGCTCCCCATTGTATCAGCAGACTCGTGAGAATGTGGGGAGGAAAATTGAGAATACTATTTAATAGTGATAGCAAGCCCATGGTCTGGACGTTTCTTATACATGGGCAACATAAACTAAGGGAATAATTTGTCTCCGTTCTCTTCATTTGATGAAGCAGTGCATCATGGGCAACATAAATTAAGGGAATAATTTGTCTCCGTTCTCTTCATTTGATGAAGCAGTGCATCATGGGCAACATAAATTAAGGGAATAATTTGTCTCCGTTCTCTTCATTTGATGAAGCAGTGCATCATGGGCAACATAAACTAAGGGAATAATTTGTCCTCGTTCTCTTCATTTGATGAAGCAGTTCATAATGGGTGAATTTTTTAAAATATATTTCTTTGGGCGCTTTCCAGCCTGTCCATGTGATTTTGATTTTGTATTGGCAGATTGCATTTCTTCTTCTATGTGCTCAACATTCACTGACATACTTGAGGAAGTTCTACAAATAAAACGTAAAACACAAACTATTATTAAAATAAGGACTATCTTTTATAACAATAAATACTTAATGTGCATTTCCTGACCAAAACAACACACTATTGGTTAGTATATCCAGACGCCTGATCAACACACTATTGGTTAATAGATACAGACTCCTGATAAACACACTATTGGTTAGTATATCCAGACGCCTGATCAACACACTATTGGTTAATAGATACAGACTCCTGATCAACAAACTATTGGTTAGTATATCCAGACGCCTGATCAACACAATATTAGTTAGTATATCCAGACGCCTGATCAACACACTATTGGTTAGTATATCCAGACACCTGATCAACACACTATTGGTTAATAGATACAGACTCCTGATCAACACACTATTGGTTAGTATATCCAGACGCCTGATCAACATACTATTGATTAATAGATACAGACTCCTGATCAACACACTATTGGTTAGTATATCCAGACGCCTGATCAACACACTATTGGTTAGTATATCCAGACGCCTGATCAACACACTATTAGTTAGTATATCCAGACGCCTGATCAACACACTATTGGTTAGTATATCCAGACGCCTGATCAACACACTATTGGTTAATAGATACAGACTCCTGATCAACACACTATTGGTTAGTATATCCAGACGCCTGATCAACACAATATTAGTTAGTATATCCAGACGCCTGATCAACACACTATTGGTTAGTATATCCAGACGCCTGATCAACACACTATTGGTTAATAGATACAGACTCCTGATCAACACACTATTGGTTAGTATATCCAGACGCCTGATCAACACAATATTAGTTAGTATATCCAGACGCCTGATCAACACACTATTGGTTAGTATATCCAGACGCCTGATCAGCACACTATTGGTTAATAGATACAGACTCCTGATCAACACACTATTGGTTAGTATATCCAGACGCCTGATCAACACACTATTGGTTAGTATATCCAGACGCCTGATCAACACACTATTGATTAATAGATACAGACTCCTGATCAACACACTATTGGTTAGTATATACAGACGCCTGATCAACACACTATTGATTATTAGATACAGACTCCTGATCAACACACTATTGGTTAGTATATCCAGACGCCTGATCAACACACTATTGATTAATAGATACAGACTCCTGATCAACACACTATTAGTTAGTATATCCAGACTCCTGATCAACACACTATTGGTTAGTATATCCAGACGCCTGATCAACACACTATTGGTTAGTATATCCAGACGCCTGATCAACACACTATTGGTTAATAGATACAGACGCCTGATCAACACACTATTGGTTAATAGATACAGACTCCTGATCAACACACTATTGGTTAGTATATCCAGAAGCCTGATCAACACACTATTGGTTAATAGATACAGACTCCTGATCAACACACTATTGGTTAGTATATCCAGACGCCTGATCAACACAATATTAGTTAGTATATCCAGACGCCTGATCAACACACTATTGGTTAGTATATCCAGACGCCTGATCAACACACTATTGATTAATAGATACAGACTCCTGATCAACACACTATTAGTTAGTATATCCAGACTCCTGATCAACACACTATTGGTTAGTATATCCAGACGCCTGATCAACACACTATTGGTTAGTATATCCAGACGCCTGATCAACACAATATTGATTAATAGATACAGACTCCTGATCAACACACTATTGGTTAGTATATCCAGACGCCTGATCAACACACTATTGATTAATAGATAGACTCCTGATCAACACACTATTGGTTAGTATATCCAGACGCCTGATCAACACACTATTGGTTAGTATATCCAGACGCCTGATCAACACACCATTGGTTAATAGATCCAGACGCCTGATCAATTCCAGGGACTTCGGAAACTTATTTGAAGTTAGGGGAGAAATGGGAGCTCAACTAAGAGAGGGGTGTGTGGGTTATACTTTAGTAAAATTGTATTATTTATTATTATTATTATTATTATTATTATTATTATTATTATTATTATTATTATTATATTAGCACCGTGTCTTACTACCCGTTCAGGTTGTACGCACTTACGCTAATGTGTAATGGTAGAGTGATTGTGAGATGAAATGAAGGACCTACAGTTTAACGTGGAATCCGAACCACGGTGGAGGCCTGGCTTTCCCCACATTCACAAGATGTCTTGCCAGAGGTGAAGGAAGGGTTTGGAAATCAGATAAATCTGTGCCGGGACCGAGGATTGAACCCCGGCCGCCAGCACAGAAGTCTAAAACCTTACCCCTAGACCTAGTAAAATTGTAAACCCCGGATGAATCTTAGAAGCTATTTGAAGGTTTATTTTTCATTGCAGGGCCGGAACTAGAAATTTTCTTTGGTACGGCTAAACCTCAAAATAGCACCCTTTTCCCCTCCCCCTCTCACTCTCTGCCACCTTTGGCTAGGTGGCTGTTCATACAACATTTTTGACTTGTATATACATACAAAGTTGCATTTTTTTTAATTTTGGCTACCATCGATGTTTATTTTGAATTTTTTATGTTTGAAATTAGAAAAATAAAAACAAAATAAATATTTATAAATAAGCTATTATTTATAGCTTGAACACCAAAATTTGATACGAAATGTTGTTACAAAAATGTACAAAAGGGAGAGATCAACAATTTCAGATATTGTAAAGCAAACTACTTACAAATAATATTTCCTACCTGATCCTATGACATGAGAAAGATTGCGATTTGCTGAAGAATATTCCAAGAGTAGTAATTTCCCTAATTGTAAAGGAGCAATCGACGGTAAACATAATAAGGATTGCCAACCCCGAGAACAGTTCATCATTTTACAAACACTTTATATTCTTGGCCATGGTGATGATATTTACTATTTTACAATAATCGACGAAGGAGGGTTTGTGAACTTGGCAGATGGCAATATCTTCAAAAACTCTGTTCCCTGTTCAATACGTGATGCTCATTGCACATGCCAGAAAACATATTATTGCCTGATCATGATTTGTCATCAGTTCCCTTTGCCATAATTGCAGATGAAGCATTTGACTTGAGTGAGCACGTGGTACGCCCTTATTCAAGACAGAAGTTTAATTACAGGCTGTCAAGGACACTCAGATTTTCTGAATGAACATTTGGCATTTTGACCAATATATGGTGAATATTTATTTCAAGTATACATTTGGATCCGCAATTTTGGAGGAATTTTTACGTGCATTGTGTGTACGATTACGTGATGGGTATCAATTCAAAGACCCTTCCTTGATGAAATTCCCAGGCGGTGGATAAATGACTGCTAAGAATGCCAGATATTGTTTAGCTGATTTCTTTGTATATCATTCAGACTCTTTGTCATGGCAGTATACTAAAATATAAAGAAATCTTACAATTGAAGGATGTGCAATAACGAGAAGTACTAGTTTTTTTGTTTTTTTGGCGGGAAATAAAAAAATTATTTATAAAATTTGCTAGTGTGAATGGTCTTATGATAAAAATACGGTTATTGGTATGCAACCATTGATCAATTAATAAAGCATGTATTCCCCATCACAATCAACCGGCGTCGTGGTGTAGTGGGCAGTTCACCTGGCTACGAGTCTAGGTGTTATGAGCTCGATTCCCGGCTGGTACCATGAGTATTTTTCCCGAAAGGGGAATCACCTCATTGATCACCAGAATTTGGTTAATCAGGCTTAAGTTAGGTTTAAATGTTTCCACAGGTTCCACACCCTCATACTCACTATCACCATCACCTCATCTCATCAGGACACGCAAAGAGCTTTCTCGGAAAGGATGTACGATTAGTACATTTGGGCGTTCCATTGGCAATAGTACATTAGTACTGGCTAATATTTCCACTATAGGGCTGCTAATGATGTATTCTTGACGCGCAATGTTACTATGCTATCACAATCAAGAGTCTATTTCTTGAGCCAGATAAAGCACGCTGGTCCTACATCATGGGGTGAATTGTCATAACCACAGAGCGATGTTTGAATGTTTGTTTTGATGTACATAGCTCGAGGGGACGAACGGACAAAAAGTGCTGGCTTAGCTTACATGAAGTAACTAACTAGAATGACTAAAAGAAAACGCTGACCATTCATAACAACGTTGAACTAGTTGGCCAGGAAAGGGGCCATATCAGACTACATTCTCCAGTCATCAGTATCAGTAGCTAGAGGGCAGCCATTGAGCCCAGGGTATCGAGATCGAGTACGTCACGGGTCATGTGAAGTGTCAGTTAATTCCTTAGCTCTAAGTCTCCACTAGTTCCACGAGCGTGGACGTACAGTCTCTTTATTTCTTAATCTTTCTTTTAATATCACATTTTGTTATATCTTATAGTTACTAGTATTAAACTAATATTTGTAAACCTAAATAATATTTCAAACCGACACAACTACCTTGCCTGCAACTTAACCCCTCCCACAAACTATACTCACAAAGTAGTGGTTGAAAGTACATCATTACAACTTTCTTTGTAATTTATAATGAAAATATACCTCATTACAGGATATCAATTTTATATAATAATAGATGAATGTAGTATTTTAGTATTATATTTAGTTCTTACCTTCCTTATTATTTTTTTCTGGTGTAATATCTTCCCAATTGTTGAGCACTGCAGCTACAACCTCTCCCCACATTTTTTATTTTACATTCCAGTTGCTAGAATCGACATTTTTAACTTCATTTAAAGCTGAACGCTTTTATATTTCTCCAATAAATAATTCAGTGTCAAACCTTTTTTTCTTCATAGAGTCACTTCTTTTTTAACAAACACACAAATTTGAAACAAATACACCAACGTATAAATGTAGCCTTAGATTACAAATGAGAAAAAATAAATAAAAATTATATATATATATATATATATATATATACCAAGTGAGGCATATAATATGTATACACCAGGTGAGGCATTTAAGTTGAGACACCAAAATATCCCGAAAACGAAATATTTTAGAAAAAATTGTTTCGAACAAAACAAATTGAGGGAAAGAGAAAAGCACTGGTTATTTCTAGGTCAACTTTAATTTTTTAAATAAAGCATCTAATATTTTTATCACCATTCTATTCTATATTTAATTTAATTTGAAATCAATTTTTTTTTTTTTTATTTTAGTTTGTATTTTTATAGTGATTTTTATTCGATAACTTTTTTTATAACATTACATTATTATTTATTATGATAAATGCAATATTATTTATAAATTACTCGATCAAATGTTCAAAATGATTACCATTTGTCTCGATATACTTTTCAATTAATTTTATAAACGATTGATGAGCACGTGGTAAAGTATTTCTATCAATATTTCTGCAAGAGTTTCTAATGCGTTCTTTCAGTTTTTCTGGAGTGCTTGGTAGTGGTTGATTCATTTTGTCTTTAAGGTAACCTCATTATAAATGCAGACATGTGATGAGAGATTTTTAACATTTAGTAAGGTAATTTAATAAATAATATTGAATTTAACGTAAAAAAGTATAACATAATGTAATAAAAAGTACTTGAGTATAAATTGTTATATAAAATACAAGTTAAAATACATTAAAAAATCAATGTCAAATAAAACAATGTTTAACTCAAAAATTATTTGTTTTCTTTGTTTAGAATAAAATGCCGTTAAAAACATTTGAGGTTTCGATTAAAAAGATAAAGTTGACCTTGAAATAACCTCTAAGAAGCCCAACAACAAAAAAACGTTGGTGTTGTTCTCTTTCCTCCCCAAAAACAAATAATATTTGTTCGAGACAATTTTTTTCTAAAATTGTTCATACTCGAGATATCTTGGTATCTCAACTTAAAGGCCTCATCCTTTCAATATGTCTTTGATGGTTCTGTCATATAATACAAGAGATTCAAAGATAGAGGTACAATTTATCATTTTTAGGTCATTTGGGTATTGTAAAATAAATTACAATATATATAATAATTAGGAGAACAGCAGTTGAGGAAGACTATGACAATGTGTAGAGATGCAGATTATGGGCAGCACTGAAAAGAAAATAGTGCGTGACGAGACGATAAGGAAAAGGGGTGTGAATTGTGTGAAAGTGGGTGGTGAGGGGATGAAGGGGTACTAAAGTACAAGAGCAGTTGAATGACGTGGTGGAGCGTCAAATAATCAACATTAGAAACTATAATTAAAACACAAATTAAAACCGGTTGTTCTTTGAAATTAATAAAAATGCCATGGCCCGCTAGTTCCAAAAATGAGCACTCTAAAAATAAGAGAATGTTTTAAAATCGATCGTGGCTATGCATGAAAGTTGGTGGAATACATTAGGCCAGATATAGATTAAAAAATATACAAGGATTTACAGAAAA
Source organism: Timema cristinae (assembly GCA_039000515.1). NCBI lineage: Eukaryota > Metazoa > Arthropoda > Insecta > Phasmatodea > Timematidae > Timema > Timema cristinae. Next base: position 73,274,311 of record JBCFYV010000001.1, on the reverse strand, counting down.
TACGCAATTAAATACGTTACAATCTATTATAATTAAAGAGAAAATATAGTCCACTAGAAGTAAATTAAATTGAATTTAAATGGGCAGAATTAATTTTAAAATATTTTAATTATCAAATAATAAATAATAATAATAATAATATTTAGCACCACGTCTTACTACCCGTTCGGGTTACGCTTTAAGTACTAATTACGCTAATGGATTAGGAATTGGGAAGGTGTAGTTAGAGGAAGTGAACCCGCATTTGTGTTGAGGGAGAGTGGAAAACCATTTAGGAAAAACCACCCCCAGTTCACCCGACCGAGATTCGAACCTCGATCTCCCCGTCCTCAGCAGTCGAGCTCAACTCGACAGGCGCGTTAGCCAACTACGCCACCGAGGTGGGTCAAATAATAAATAAATTTAAGTATCGAAATGAAGATAAGTATATAATGAAATTTTGAATAGATCTATAGTTTTAACTTCCCTTGAATTCTCCCCAGTTGTAGTCTACCTCGAATATTCCCCAGATTTAATTTACCTCGAATCTGATCCAGTTTTAGCTGTCCTTGGATCCTACCCAGTTTTAGATTTTCTTGAATATTACCCAGTTCTATCTCCCTTGTTTCTTACCCAGTTTTAGCTTTCCTTGAATCTTACCCAGTTTTACTTTCCCTTGAATCTTACCAAATTTTAGCTTCCCTTAAATCGTGCTCTCTTGGTTCTGACGTCTGTTTGCTGGTTTACCTCGCAAAGATAAACGACCTCCTCCCCTCTGCCATACTGCTTCTCTCTCAATCAAACAAGATATCTCACTTGCTGACCTTTTTATTCAGAGCACAACCCCTTCCTCCCCCTGATTACATCCCTTGTAACTGAAAAAACTGTTTACTTAGAGTACACTAGCAGCCAGCCCCTCCCCACTCCTTGAACAGAACAAAGGGCAAGACTGCCATGAGCGCAACAATGATGAGTCATCAGTACCTAGTGGGTTAAAACAAAAACCTGATCAACAACCAACTAAACAATGTATGGTTATGATAGATTATTATGGTTTGGTGAATGGATACATGGGAGTAGATTTGGTAGTTTTGGCTAGCTGTCGCCACCCCTCCTATGACGAATTGACTGTATCCTTGTTATACTGTAAATGGACTAGTCCAAGATTGCTGGAAAGTTTTCTGATATTGGAAATCGTACAGAAAATTTTTAAAATAGATTAGCATTTCACTTATATTCCTAAAACTACTTTTTGCCTTTATTTGTATAGAAAATACTAATTATAAAATAATCGTTCCATAAAGTCGTTTTTTAAAAATTTCCTTATCCTGACTACTTCTGTACTTTCAATTTGCCTTCAATTTAGTTTACGTTTGTACCATTTATAATAGGAGTACAATTCAACTGTTTTAAGTGTGTACAATCCGATCACGAATGCATTGTACAGTTTCGACATATTGCTATCTATATTTAAACCAAAATATATAGGACTCTATATGTATTCTATATTTGGTCATGTAATTTGTATTTACATGTTACATATACATTATACACACCAGAATCACGACCATCCAGTCTAAATTAGCGGTATTTCGGGTCGAATAATGGAAAGGCCGGATAACACGGAATCCTATTGTAAATAATTTTCAGTGTGGATTTGTCTCATATATCTACGCCTCAGATACACCTCCCTTGACACAGCTTCTATTTCCAGCCATATGAAAACAGTGCTGCTATCCTCACCTCCCTTGACACAGCTTCTGTTTCCAGCCATATGAAAACAGTGCTGCTATCTACACCTCCCTTGACACAGCTTCTGTTTCCAGCCATATGAAAACAGTGCTGCTATCTACACCTCCCTTGACACAGCTTCTATTTCCAGCCAGATGAAAACAGTGCTGCTATCTACACCTCCCTTGACACAGCTTCTGTTTCCAGCCATATGAAAACAGTGCTGCTATCTACACCTCCCTTGACACAGCTTCTGTTTCCAGCCAAATAAAACAGTGCTGCTATCTACACCTCCCTTGACACAGCTTTTGTTTCCAGCCAAATAAAACAGTGCTGCTATCTTTACCTCCCTTGACACAGCTTCTGTTTCCAGCCAAATAAAACAGTGCTGCTATCTACACCTCCCTTGACACAGCTTCTGTTTCCAGCCATATGAAAACAGTGCTGCTATCTACACCTCCCTTGACACAGCTTCTGTTTCCAGCCATATGAAAACAGTGCTGCTATCTACACCTCCCTTGACACAGCTTCTGTTTCCAGCCATATGAAAACAGTGCTGCTATCTACACCTCCCTTGACACAGCTTCTATTTCCAGCCAGATGAAAACAGTGCTGCTATCTACACCTCCCTTGACACAGCTTCTGTTTCCAGCCATATGAAAACAGTGCTGCTATCTACACCTCCCTTGACACAGCTTCTGTTTCCAGCCAAATAAAACAGTGCTGCTATCTACACCTCCCTTGACACAGCTTTTGTTTCCAGCCAAATAAAACAGTGCTGCTATCTTTACCTCCCTTGACACAGCTTCTGTTTCCAGCCAAATAAAACAGTGCTGCTATCTACACCTCCCTTGACACAGCTTCTGTTTCCAGCCAAATAAAACAGTGCTGCTATCTACACCTCCCTTGACACAGCTTTTGTTTCCAGCCAAATAAAACAGTGCTGCTATCTTTACCTCCCTTGACACAGTTTCTGTTTCCAGCCAAATTAAAACAGTGCTGCCATCTACACCGACTAAGACTGCACTAGTACTGTATAATACGCCAACCGCATTCATGGCAGTCATGCTTTGCTCTCTCCAATGTAACAGCTGGAAGGCGTTTGCAAACGATTTTTTCATTAATTAGTGTATATGTACCAGTTTGTTTATTTTAAAACATACTTGTTAACTCGAGAACCGGGCTGGATAATATGGAGGGTCGGATAATCGTGACTATCGTGTATAGTGTTATCGAGTGGAATATTTGACAGTGAGAGATGCAGTATCTATTTCTGTAGACGTTGCCCAGGGTATACCCCATAGAGGTTGTCTACATGTCGTATCCGTAATGAGATGACGTGATGATAGAGGTTAAGAAGGTGTGACCCCAGTGGAGATACTAAACCTAATTTAAGCTTAATTAAGCAGAACATGTTGATTATAGGAACTATTCCCATTTCGGGGGGTAAAACTGATGATTCCGCCGGGAATCGAACATCTTGATCTATAGCCAGTGGCGCTGACCATTAGACCAAGAAGTCGGTCAACATTTTATCATGTTAATTAATCACCAGTACATGTAAGAATTTGTGGACCCTCATTTTTTAATCTATAACCGTCACTGGTCGTTGCAGTAAACTCCCTTAAAAAACCCTTGTCCTCTTTATCCCAAAATGACTTTTTTTTATAAACATAGGGCTTGGAAATTATTTCAGAGGCCATATTTACAAACACCTCATAAGTAGACCGGAACGCCACTGATCAACTACAACTGTTTAAATTTGGCACCACATCATGCTACCCGTTTGGGTTATACGCTCGGGTACTAATTACGCTAATGGTTTTAGGGAGGCTATATGTATAGGAAGTGTACTCGCATTTGCGTGAAGAAAGAGTGGAAAACCATTTTGTAACCCCAGCAGTATAACTGACCGAGATTCTAACCTCGATCTCCTAGTCATCGGCAGGTCTACTGCGAGAGTTGCACGTTAAGACTATGCGGCCACCGGAGCAGGTTAAAAAAAATTATTTAAGATAGTATAATACTATTCTTACCATCTCTCTATAGCAACTGATAAAGCATTTATAAAATACAATGATATATAACAAAATTGTAAAATATAAAATATAATTTGAAAATTTAGTCCAGTACAGGTCAATAATTTTTGAAATTAATTCGACTTTATTTATTTGCTATACACATGAAACTTCCCTAAAATATCAATATTATGTTCTTTTTACTCTACATTAAATAATTATTGAGCCAGGTTGTTCAAAATGATGGGGGGAAAATGTTATAGTCGAAGCTACCTCTAAGTTGGTCTGGCTAAGTATAATTACCTAGAACCAAAATATAATATGATAAAAAAAATCTTTGTTCTGTATTTTCATAGATTTTTATTTTTTGAATGAGTGGAAATAGTATTTTATCATTCAAATTTAACATAAAATATTGGGACGGGTATTTAAATATTTTCGAATATAAAATGCACCCCTTCATCAGACGAAAGACTTGTTATATTAATCTACGTCTAAGATAGTCTTGTATAAAATGGTGATACATAGCAGGGACCTTGTAATGGTCGCTGTCTTCTCTGGGCCTAAACTCTTTAAGGTGTTTCGGGGCAGGTTTCACAAGCACGAAAGGTCACAAGTTTGTCTGTCTTAACAACTTTCACTTTCAAGGTTACAAGGTCAACCACTGTTCCATAATGTATTCAGCTAAGTAATTTTATCATTTTCAAGATCAAAGGAAATTGTAATTATAATTTAAAAGTTTTAGTTATTTTATTTCTTATCTTACTAAGAACTGTAAAAAATGGGGTTCTTGCTGGATTGTTTATTCTAAAAAACTGAATATAATCTAAGCCTTAATTGTTTGTCATAAAAAGGGTGAAAAGATTTATTTATTGTTGTCATATTCTCAGCAATGGAAAGTGTTTTTTACCAAGTGGGGCAAAATGAAATTAGGTCCATGCTAATTTAGGTTGAGTGAAAAAAAAATAGTATGCGAACATAACTTAGCACCACTACCCCTGAGAAGTTAGTAGTTAGAAGTTATGTTTGTGTATGTGATGTATATTATATATGTATATAAAAAGGTTGAAAGGAAAGGAAAGAAAATGTATCTCTTCCAGCCTTAGAAAGGCGACATTTAGTAACCAGTAAGATTATAATTTCATGAACATAATTGAATATTCATCACTATTTCAGCTTGATCTGGAGTGCTATTTTTAACTCATTGTTTCAATAGAGTAGCAATTTGATTGATCAAAACATCGGAATTGATCGAATTAAAGTTTGTTTTTATAAATAGGCTACACTTATTTTCCTTTCTCCTACACCAAACAAAATATCAAGTGAATATTTAGACTGATATGTTTATTAAGGAACATTATGCCATGGAAATAAAGGGCGAGTCTCCTCACTGTTACTGGTAGACTCATGATTAAATCGTTGCAACATGTTTGCTCAAACTTGCCCCACCCCCGCCTGACCTACCCTTCTAGCAAGAGATCAGGGGCTTGGGGGGCAAAGTACCCATGACACTATAAGAGGCGCTACGAATGAGTGGTAGCGTGTTCAACGTTACCAAGTTTCGAGTAGTTTTTGGACATGATACCCATTTAGCACCTACTTGGTGACAATATGCTCTGCTCAAGATAGCACCTTACATGGGAATGTGGATATGGATATGTTAGTCTGGGTGCAAGTGTTTAAATAAAACCATCCCTGTGGGTTCTCTGAGGAGACAAGTTTGGTAGATGTCTCAATTTCTTCCTTTTATTGCGAGGAATTATAATATCAATGAGGCCAAGCTCCAAATTTTTCTTGAGACCTTAAAAGCAGATGGAAGTCAAAATGGAAGTAAAATTAATTTTAAAAATGGTAGTTGCTGTATATGAAAGAAATTGGATTCAAGTAATATGTTTTATGGTCAGAGATTTCCAATAAGTTGTCAAAAAATTACCTGACAGCCAAAAGAGTAAAAATTTAACATGGCGTCCATCGTGGCCGTCCTAGGGATCAAAATTGTAAAATTTTGAACGTTAATGAATGATTTGTCAAAGTATGTGTTTTTAGGGCGTAGAATTAACATATGAGAACATTTTTTTAAAGGCTAATGTTAATAGATGAAACAAAACCAATGTTCAAAGTTTTCACTCTAGCTTAAACTGCTAAAGAACCTACAGATCACCCTGTGCAACTAACTTTTACCAAACAGTTTGGGAAAATTAATTTGTTCTTATTTGGACCAGGAAATAAATTTGTAGTAACTTTAGACATGACATTGTATAAACCTGTTAAACCGCTGAAAATGGCACAAGAAGACTTCGAACTTCATATAATCATTGCCATGTTGTGTACTATTGGAGACTTAATTCAGGTCAGTATCTGTATGTCACAGCCACTGGTCGGCAATACTCGGCATATTCTTGAGGTAAACAGAAAAGAAGGGGCTTGGAAGCTCCTATTACAACTGTGTTAGCACTTTTTATGGTGTTATTTTAATAATTCAGTCAATAAAACGCAAGTATTATTAAGACTATCGTACCTCAACTTTCAAATGTGCAAATCGCTTTTAACAAAGTAGATGATGTTAACATAAAGGAAGCGCATCTAAAATTGACATCTGCTTTGAAAATACACACAATTTTAGCGAAACTACTTCAATTTTCATAGGAGAATGAAGATTCAAGGAACTATGACAATAAAATCTCTTAATGAGTCAGCTATAACAAAGATTTTCTATCGGATGTATAGCTGACCAACATTGCTTCAAAAATGGAAAATTTTGCAGGTAAACAAGGGCAACCGCCATCAAACTCACATTGATCAACTGTTTACTCAACATGTTTTCCTCATAGAAATAGAAAGCGATTTAAAGAGAGTGAAAGAGGCTGGAAAACAAATTTATAGCTTAGTGAAAGAAAGCTTTGAGATAAATTATATATACACACAAATTTTCACCCTTGAAGAAGTTGATGTTGAAATATTGCAAATCGGCTGCCAAAAGAGGTGGAAGTAGACTTACAATACAAAGTAGTTGAAATTAAATTATATCAATGCTTCGCTGTTTTCCAGACTCTTGATAGCTTCAAGATCCAGACCTGATGTATACATGAAACGGTGCATTACTCAGTGGAAATTGTCTACAGTTCCCAAAGAGGTTTCTTTTCATGGTGGAATCAAGTCTCATTCTTGTTTAAGCATAAACTTGAAGGCATGTTAGAAACTCTTCCCAAGATGATATCATATGTGTAGTAGTGAATCAGTGACATTCAGTCCAGCTCTATCTGCCTTGAAGAAAGTCGCAAGTGTCGATTGTATGGCACAATTGCATACAATCACCAGGCCATCAGGGCAATAAGGCAAGTTAATTTATACCGCTAGTTAGCCTCACTTTAGGGTAAAAGATAGCGTTTGGGTTATTATGACCACCACACTTTGTATCGTCCGCTAGTTTTAGCTTCGACTTTGCTTATAGCGTCAACGAACACAATAAAATTAGTTTGCGTCAACAGTTGGCAACACTTTTACAAATAATATTACCTTTCATGACTGAACATTATTCATATATTTTTATTTTCCCAAACAGCTAATCACAAGTCACACTATTTGCAAGAAAGATTTAACCAAGCTTAATTTAATAAATCTCTTGTATAATTTTGTTTGCTTTGGCTTGAAATGAAAAAAATACTATGCCTACATTATTCAATACACACAACATATATTAGTCAAAAAATCATAATGTGAACTATGCATTCAGATAGAAATGTCACACGAAGAAATTAATTAATATGATAAGTTGGCCAATAAAGAAACAATGTTTTTTGTAATATGTATGCTTCACGACCCAATGCTTTATTCTTCATATATTTGTGTTGATACTGGAACAAGTGTCATATGTTGTGTGAAGATCTTAGAAAATAAAACTAGTTATGTTGATGAAAGCGTTCAAAGACTCTCAAAAATAGTTTACACTGAATATTTTGACAATTTAATGTCAAAACAATGGCATTTATACCCAGTCGACCTACTAAGTTAACACTAATGTGACCGAAAGGATTGTTTTGATGGTTAAAGATAATAAAAGGCATATCTTATTTAAAGGGAATTCTTGAGACTTTAGGCTGAGCCTACCCGTAAATGCACGGTTCTAAACAAAAATGTATTAAAAAAATGTATAATAATTCAACATTGTTGTTTTTTATTTATTTTAGTAACATATCTGGGCATCTTTCATAATTATTATGGAATTTTCAAACTCTGCTAAAAATAATTATTGAAATATTTTCGTTAAAATGTTTCCATTTTAAATGGGAAAACAAAAATTATTAATCTAGAGTGTTTGGTTTTAACATATTATTTGATGAATAGTTTATTTTTCTTTCTAAGCGTATTTTTAAATTTGGGTTAGCTTCAATAATCACGACGATATTGATCTTTAACGACTCCCAAGTCGACACTTTCGTAAGAATACATTGTTTTAAATACAACTTTTCCTTCTGCAACTAGTTGTCTTAGCTGATAATAGGTGCCGTTAGTATGATCATTACCCATTTACAAGCTAGTATTGTTTTGCAAGCGTTGGCTAACCTGCTGTATCGGAATGCAGGCGGCAGTGGAGGGTTAAACTAATCTCTGTGACCTTCTTGAGTCAAAGAAACATTGATACCATGTACGTTAGGAAAAGAAGGGCCAATGTCCAAATATTAAAATTTGCGTGATTAAATATAAACATCTTAATATATTCAGTAACTAAAATACTCACAAAGTCTTAACTGCTGTGTGAATAAAGATAGTTGGTTCCTACTTTCTTCAATGAGAGTATTACTCTAGTAATATATTATTTTCAAAGAAAAAAACCATATGCTTCGCCATATACAAAGCTGTACGACATTAGCCCTTTTTTACCTTAGGCAGTAAAACATGTAAAAATCCTCACTCGTATCCTACATTCATTCTCGGGTTTTTTCATTCTTGAGCATTACACGTTGTAATAATAAGTGTTAATATTCAGAGTATATAAAGGCTACTATACTAAAGCAAGATGCATTTTCCTGCTTATATCAAACAGTTATTTTAAATAAAATAGCGTTTGAATGTAATTTGGAGACGATATCAGTCTATAAAACTAAACAAAAAAGATTTTTAATAAAGCTATATATACGTATGATTTTTGTCTAGAATGATATTTATATTAATTTAAATATGTTAATAAAAATATTCATACTAGCCAATTACTAAGCCCGCGTGAATACAAAATTATTTTCAATTTCATATTGAATCAGAATCTTGGCTGACTTGAATCAAATCTCATTCTTGAAAAAATTAGAATCGAGTAAGAATTTATTATTATTATTAGCACCGCGTCTTACTACCCGTTCGGGTTATACGCAATTACGCTAATGTGTAATGGTAGGGTGATTGTGAGATGAAATGAAGGACCTACAGTTTAACGTGGAATCCGAACCACGGGGGCGGCCTGGCATTCCCCACATTCACAAGATGTCTTGTCAGAGGTGAAGGAAGGGTTTGGAAATCAGATAAATCTGTGCCGGGACCGAGAAGTGAACCCCGGCCGCCAGCACAGTAAGAATTTAATCTCATGCTACTTTTGTTTTATCAAATCAAATCCCGGTCGAATCCATTGTCTAAAAAAGTTGATTTAATATTTTATTTTAAAAATAGCTCCAAATCTGAATCGAACAATTTATTTTATTTAGGCTTACTATCATAATGTTTCAAATACAATCCGTGTTGAATATTTCACTATGTTAAATTTCCGAGTTCCAATCCAATTATAAAAAAAATATGATGATAATCTTTATAGACACATTTTAGGTTCATTAAAACAAATGTAGGCCTATGCAATATCACTAATCTCATAAGGTGAAACATCAATTAAAGATCACACCTTTTATTTCAATCACTATGCAAAGATTTATTTTTACAAGGTGGGCCTAGCTACTTTTTTTTTAATAGAATATTCACTGTCACAAAAAACTGTCAGCCACGTGATTCCTTTACGACCTGGAACTCGAGTTAATATCTTTATTCACTCGACTACGCAACTGGTCTCTGGTTTTATTGTATTTATTTACAAGTAAGAATTATAAACTCAGATTTTGAGCTAAATTAATTGAATCCGAATTTAGGATTTATTTAGATTCGAAATTTAAAATCGAATTCATATCTTTTAAATATTAATATTTTAAATTTTGGATGGAATCCGAAAAATATTCTAAATCTCGAATTGTATCCGAATCCTACTACGATTCGGATTTGGACTTGAAATTTCTAAGATTCGCCTATTATTATTATATTATTATTATTATTATTAGTAGTAGTAGTAGTAGTAGTAGTAGTAGTAGTAGTAGTAGTAGTAGTAGTATTATAAAATATTTTTATACTTGTTATTAACATCTAATCTATGTAAACTACTAATGACGTTCAACAATATGAAACCTACACAAGGAGCTTTTTTTTATTACTAAACATTGATTCCCAATTTAGTGCTTGTATGAAAAGAAATAATATATTATATTGCTGGCACTACTTTTTATAGATATACATTTTTAATCAAAGTTAGCCTTAGTGGCATTTATTTGTAATAAGCTCTGTAACTAACTTATAAGTTAGTACAGTGCAATTATTATTTGGGATGGATCCAAGGCCGTTCACAGGTATGTATTTGAATATAATAATGTAAATGACGCCTTGACATGAGCTCTATTTCTTTGTAAAGGTGTGATCTTAAACTATATTTTAATTATCTTTGATACATTATTGTATTAAATAAGATTTTTAAAATGGAATAGGCTCTAATGCCAAATTAAAATAAATTAATGTAAATTTATGCTATTAATTTCACGACAGCACGTTTACATACTGAACTGTGGACTTAGTGTTCGTATCCCACCATATCTGAAATAATTATCGTGGTGAAGTTAGATTCCCCCCCCTACATAGTGATACAGTGACGGCTGGGGAACTCCGTTTGTATCTTTTATATGAATATTTTTGGGTTTGTCATGTTCTGGTCCAGAATTAAATAATTTGGCCTAGAGGTATTAAATTTGTTGGGACATTTGAATTGAATTTTAGTAGTCTATGTTCTATAGAGAAAACGGGGAACGGAGTTTAGGGTGTTCATTGTTTACGTTTATGAAACTACGGGCACGGGAGATTATGTGCCGTATGAATAGGAGCACACTATTTTTAGAGCATAAATTGTTTCTCCATCTCTATTTCAAGGCAGTAGATTTTGATACTTTCCCTATATTTCGGGCCATTTTTTGTATGAAACACCCTTATGTCTATGTGTTTTGAGTTTAGGAAACACTAATTAGATGACGTACTAAAAATAAAAATACTCTATTTTAATTAATATTGTATCTTAGAAAAATAAAACTAGTATTAACTAATAATAATAATTAGCACCGCGTCTTAACTACCCGTTCGGGTTATACGCTTTAAGTACTAATTATGCTAATGGATTAGGAATTGGGAAGGTTTAATTAGAGGAAGTGAACCCGGATTAGCGTGGAGGGAGAGTGGGAAACCATTTAGGAAAAACCAACCCCAGTTCACCCAACCGAGATTCGAACCTCGATCTCCCCGTCCTCTGCAGTCGAGCTCAACACGACAAGCGCGTTAGCCAACTACGCCACCGAGGCGGGTTAGTATTAACTAAACAAAGCATATTTTTCTAGTACAATTTTTATATAGACTCAATTATTAACTCCTCATATTTTCTCGCTGCACCGTAGGGTGCCTCGGCACCCCATTGAGGTGGTCTGGCTTAGACTATAGAGAAGTGATTCCCAAACTGTGGAACGTATACCTCCGCAGATACGCGATGTAACACTGAGTTTTCTGAATAATAAAATATTTTATGATAGTAGTAAGTCTGATAGACCAATTAACGCAGATTTTGGCGTAAAGTGATGGCATTTATAAGACTTTCTTTTCATCTGGTTTTGTTTAACTTACCTCTGGGGCATGATTAACATTTGGAGCTACCGTTTATACTTTGCAAGATAACAGATATCTATGTCCTTTTAATACATGAAGAACTGGAAGGGTTACGTTGGTTAGGGGCCGTCCTTATATTACGTTAGGCCTTTTTTCATGGTTTTCAACCCACCCTCCCCTCACCCTATGTAAGGTATCGTAAGATTTTCCATGACCCCCCCCCCCCTCATAAAAATCCTTACGTAAGATAAATTATGACTTCCGGACCCCTTGTAAGAAAACGTTGGGAAATACTCAACCTCCCCCCTACCCCCCCCCCCCCTAAAATCCCTACGTAATTTAAAGATGGCCACTAAGATGGGTGGGTACACAACTAATCAAAGCTCGTGAAATACCGGTAAAAATTATGTTTTCAAATTTCACACAGGCTAAGGATAGTAGCGCTCCGATTTGTACACTACGTTAATTCACATCTAGTTAGGATTTAGAACTAAGAGACCTCGATTTTATTGGGATTCAAGCTGACCAACTAATCACATGTTATTAGTCAAAATCATCGCGTTTTACTTCCCGTCTGGGCTGAATACATGTATATTAATTGCGATATTGGGGTGGTGGGGATGAAGGTTGAATTATTAAGGAAATGTACCCACATTTTCGTGGGAGAGTAGAAGGAAACGATTGAATAAGATCTCCCCAAAATACCCTCATCAGGGATTTGAACCCCCAGAGAGAAGCGTCTAGCTGGATGGGATGGCTAGGCTAATTTTTCTGCTCGAGAGTTTGATTGTATCTTGACGTTTTATCTCCCCACGTTTAGTCCAACTTGGTCACCTACACACTTTACAGTCCTGCACTACACTTCTTATCTCTCTCAATTCTTGGAATAAAGTGTGCTTGCTGCCTTTACTGATTACCGGTCGTGGTCGCCAGTCTCCCAATTGTTTAAACAAACCAGTAATTCTGCCAACCTGATGGCTGGAATTCACCAGTTTGTATAACGTTAGCAACGCCATCTATTTTGAGAGCTGAAAGCTCAACACACCGCCAGATAGGGTAGGTAGGGCCTTAAGTTAACTGATTAAAAATATAAGGATATTATAGTTCTTCAGGATAACTAGGTCTAACTACTAATCATCGGTTTCAGATAACTTTAGTAAACCTTTTATGATTAAAAAACCTAGGCCTAAACCAAACTTCATGTAAACATTAAGCTAGGGCCTATTTTGGTTATTTCCGGTCTTGGCTGCAATATTTAATAGGCCTACAACTCACATTAATGTGGATAGTAATTACCACTGTATGCACGAACCAGTTTAAATGGGATAACTTTACTAAAGTTTTGTTGAGGCCTCCCTTTTTATGGTCTTGTCAACTGGTCTGTCCAAGTGTTTTACACTAATGGGGTATAGATGTAAAGGTTGAGTTATATCATAAAAATATTCGGATTTGTGTAGAAGGAGAGTGGGAAAACCTTTAGGAAAATAGAACCACTCATCACAGCCAGCTAGGATTCAAATCCCAACCTCCCCACCATTGGAAAATTAGACCAAAGAGACTAACATCTTGGTCAATATTGTCCCATGATGATAGTCAACAGACTACTAACACCCCAAATATGCTGAAGCCTAACCAACCTCCAAACAATAAATCTTAATATTGGAATGTCCCAATTATCAGTGCATTGATGGTGAATAATAATGCATTTTATTAGGGTTTTATTTCAAAGAAAATATTCTTTTAACATTCAGTTTAAGCGTACTATCCCCACTTGGCCTACATTACGATATAGGGCCTAGTTCTATTTAAAGTTATATTATGTGAAACACACACAAACACATTTTGAGATCATTATATGGTTAATGAGATGACAAGTTTAAATCAGGTAGCACAAAACACCTAATAAATTACAAAACCTAGCAAACATACTCTCTTAACGTAAACCGAAGAACAAGTAAAATGTCGGCGCAACTTACCGTCACTGTATTATGAAAATATTTGCGCCCGCAAGGACTTCGCTCTCGCAAAATGGTCGGCCATAATAACTTTTGACGCAAAGTCTAGTGTTCCTCTGCTAACGGTCGCAAATTCATTTTACGTCGTGGTCACAATAACCCAATAACCCTGCAGGTACTATGAACAATTGCTATGACTTAAAGTTTCATTTTTGCACGCTCATGAATGATAAGTATAAGAGTTACACATAAGTTCACTTCGTAATTGATTCTTACAAAGAGGGGTAGCGGAACGTTTTTTATAGAACACCTTCATAAAAAATACTGGTAGGTTACAGTACAAAATAATGCCAGTAACAAAAATGAGCAGAGCTTCTATGAGAAAGTTACCGCCTCATGAGATAGCAAAATACACATTGACAAATTTTCTTGCAGATCATCTAATTAACCATGCTACTGAGCATAAGAAGAATTTGATTAATGAATAAGAACATGTTCTGACGTATGATCCTTGCACTTAGACGATACCCTCTTATTCCACCAGAAACAAGAATTCTCCTTGGACATGGGATGAAACTATAAATAAGTTTGAAGCAACTTTGTGATGTCCTTGGACCTTTAAAAGCCCCCGAATTGCCATGAATAAATTCATGGTCAGTATGTGACACTACTGGATCGTTTAAAAATAAAGGTAAAGTGACTTTCTGGAATGCTTGCGAATCCACCAGTGAGAATGTTATTGAATCCTCGGTTAGTCTTGAAACAACGCGAAATATTTCAAGTGAAACAAAGACAATCATAGAAAATAATGGTTTACCAAGTATATGTACCAAACACTGTTATGGTAGATATTTATGAGGTAAGGTGGTAGAGTTTTTTTAAAATAAGAAACAGTTTTATGATGACCAGTTAACAACAACGATAGAAGCGCTTCAAACATCAATTAAAAGATCAAAACTGCAGGCAATGCCCTGGAAGCAGGACTTGAAACAATATCCTGTACTACCACCGACAAAATGGAGGATCATTGTACTCCATCATCCGTTTTAGAGCTGACTGGATGTGGGTGTAAACTAGGAAGATGTACCCTGAACTGTAGATGTGCGACGAACGAGATGGAGTGGACTGAAATGTGCCAATGCAGGGGAGATAATCAAATTTATGATAGTGAGCTTAATGAAGACGAAGACTTATTTCTTCAAAGTGATGATATTTATTACTAAGCTTCGTTTAAAAAAAACCTTTTTTAAGTTTAAATTTATTTATTTATCTGATAAATATAGTATTCTAAACAAACCTCACAATTTTTATCATACCTCATTATTCCTATATCACCCAGCTTCATATGATATTATTGAAAACAATGTTTTGATTTGTTTTTTAATATTAGGAGGTCTCTTTAGCCTCTTACCACAATTTTTACCACATAATATTTCAAGTCTACGCCCAAAAAAACCATTATGTTGATGCCTCATCAACTACGAATACAAATTTACAGTTTTGATTCTCAAGACAGCCATGTTAGACACCACGTTGAATGCTCCACTGTGGATATTATACACTTTTTTCTGACAAGTTACAGTTTTGATTCTCAAGACAGCCATGTTAGACACCACGTTGAATGCTCCACTGTGGATATTATACACTTTTTCTGACAATTTACAGTTTTGATTCTCAAGACAGCCATGTTAGACACCACGTTGAATGCTCCACTGTGGATATTATACACTTTTTTCTGACAAGTTACAGTTTTGATTCTCAAGACAGCCATGTTAGACACCACGTTGAATAGCTCCACTGTGGATATTATACACTTTTTTCTGACAATTTACAGTTTTGATTCTCAAGACAGCCATGTTAGACACCACGTTGAATAGCTCCACTGTGGATATTATACACTTTTTTCTGACAATTTACAGTTTTGATTCTCAAGACAGCCATGTTAGACACCACGTTGAATAGCTCCACTGTGGATATTATACACTTTTTTCTGACAATTTACAGTTTTGATTCTCAAGACAGCCATGTTAGACACCACGTTGAATAGCTCCACTGTGGATATTATACACTTTTTTCTGACAAGTTACAGTTTTGATTCTCAAGACAGCCATGTTAGACACCACGTTGAATAGCTCCACTGTGGATATTATACACTTTTTTCTGACAATTTAAAGTTTTGATTCTCAAGACAGCCATGTTAGACACCACGTTGAATAGCTCCACTGTGGATATTATACACTTTTTTCTGACAATTTACAGTTTTGATTCTCAAGACAGCCATGTTAGACACCACGTTGAATAGCTCCACTGTGGATACTATACACTTTTTTCTGACAATTTACAGTTTTGATTCTCAAGACAGCCGTGTTAGACACCACGTTGAATGCTCCACTGTGGATATTATACACTTTTTTCTGACAATTTACAGTTTTGATTCTCAAGACAGCCATGTTAGACACCACGTTGAATAGCTCCACTGTGGATATTATACACTTTTTTCTGACAATTTACAGTTTTGATTCTCAAGACAGCCATGTTAGACACCACGTTGAATAGCTCCACTGTGGATATTATACACTTTTTTCTGACAATTTACAGTTTTGATTCTCAAGACAGCCATGTTAGACACCACGTTGAATAGCTCCACTGTGGATATTATACACTTTTTTCTGACAATTTACAGTTTTGATTCTCAAGACAGCCATGTTAGACACCACGTTGAATAGCTCCACTGTGGATATTATACACTTTTTTCTGACAATTTATTTTAAATCCTTGATATTAAAAACATATTAATTGACTACAATTTATTTTAATCATACCAACAATAATGTGTTTTTATTATTTTCACAACAGTTTTGTCTGCCATCTTGTTTTAGTTCTCCAGACAAATGTTGAGCTCATCACCTATCATCTCTGATGGAACCGCTCAGATACTATCAGGAAACAGCGTTGTCATTCTCTCGTTTTCATTTGCTCAATCTACCCTCTAATATAAGATAAATTTGGCAACACTGGTTAGTTGGGCTAGCCTCATGACAACAGCTTCAAACATAACTGAGAGCGAGGAGATTTGGCAACAGTTAACTGAGAGATAAAGTTTTTATCTATAAAACCTGATGTTCTCTCAGAGGTGATATTAGGTTGTAGTCATTCTTTCGTCTCGTTCTTACAACAGAAAACTAATGTAATGTGACATCCCAGGGAGCTGAGCTGAAAACAGTATGTATATATACATATATATAGAATTTATATACATATATAGATAGAATATATATACATATATATAGAATTTATAAATATATAGAATATATATACTATATATAGAATATATATAGATAGAATATATATATAGATAGAATATATATACATATATATGTGTGTATTTAAATCTACTATATACATTCTATATAGAATGTATAATACATACTATATAGCATAGCCTATATACTATATATGTTACATAGTATATATAATAGGGGTTAGGAGAGTCACCAACAGGTAAAATCTGGGATCTCGCACCAAGTCTGTTTACTGTTGTTTTAATCTACAGTAGAACTCTAATTATCCGGATTAACGAGTGCCGGACGTAATCCGGATATGCAGAAATACAGATAGTTGGCTTACTCATTTAATTAAGGCAATGTTTTGAAAGAAAACGCAACATTCACTCTAAAATCACTTTTTATATATATAATACAGTGAAGTGGAACCACAGTATATTACTGTATTAAAAATACAGTAAGTTTGAACTTATTAATACTGTAAACAAGAATACAATGAATTTGAATCATAAAGTAGGCCTACAGTACTGTATATGTAAAAATTAAGTTGATACTCAATGTACTGCACATGTTTACGGTAGCAGTGCAATTTGAAAATATCATTTTTACTTACTCTACAAACATTTAACAATTAGCTGCAGTCACACACAATTTTGTAAAAAAATATTTACTGAATTACTAATTACGATCCGGATATTTGCGGATCCGGATGACTAAAGTTAGGATAAATTGAATTCTACTGTATTTTTATATTTATCATAACAGGAGGAATTGCGATTTGTCCATGGCTCTGTCAAGTTCCTTCCTCCATCTTGGATTTTTCTCATAAATATGGTATGCTCCATTGCATCTGAACCTAACTTTAAATTGGTAGAAAGGACCTTGTAAGGACAGACAGACATCGAAGGCTTTTTTTATACTATTTAGATATTAGTTATCGATATAAAATGTTTTTATAGAATGTTTTAAAATAAATCTCTGGCGTATCTATGTTCTCCATAGTTAAATTTCCAAAATTTAGTCATCTCCGGATCTGTTACATTCCACTCATGAGATAGTTTTACTCTTCCATTGGATGACCATGGTCTTAATTTCTGAAGTTTGGGGATTCAGACGAGACAAACCAACTTTAAAGGACTAAAATTGAGCCTTTAATTAGGTCGAGATCGGTTTGGACATAGAGAAATGTCCCTTTCTCTATGGTTTGGATAATATATAGTTTGTGTTAACAACAGGATCAATTCCAAGCGCTCAAGAAGAGATAGTCAATCGTCCTTTTCCCCGTTGAGCTACCTACCTACCTTCCCACATGTCACCTCATACCTCCTTACTATCCTCCCCAGTCCTTCCCTCTCCACAAACCTATCCATACCCTCTTCATAGGTCAACATCAACCATATCTATTCATTTAATCGTTTAATTGTCCTTACTTATCAGCGTTTTTATTCCGTTTGTTGTACTTACCCAGACATTAACGGTTTGACGGTTTCTAATTTACTCATGTTTGCACACTGATTCTGTTGATCATACTCAGCTTGATATAGACTGCTGGTACAAGGAGAGCGAGGTTAGAATCTCGGTCGGGTGTTTTGAGAGTGGTTTTTCTTAAATATTTTCCCACTATCTCTCTTACCACATAAATATGGGTACATTTTATCTAAATATAACCTTCCTATTCCCTAAAACCATTGGCGTAATGAGTACATAAGTGTTTAACCCAACGGGGTAGTAAGACGCGGTGTGTAAGAAGAGTTATAGTGTAAGCAGGTTACGGTAAGAGCGTTGGGGCAGTTAAAGAAACTGTGCTGTTGACTATGTCAAACTTTTAACATTTATTACTACATGGACATTAATAACAACGAAAGGTGGAGCATAAACTTGGACTCTTAGGAAGATGGAACATAAATAGTTGATTTGCTTTAAGACGTGGTGCTGGAGAAGACTTGAGAGTATCAGGTGGACAAAGAGAGTGACAAATGAACATGTCCTAAGAAGAGTGGGTGAGAAGAGAACCAGTTTGATTGTGATTCTTCGGTTCAAAGAAAACTGGATCAGACACATCCTTAGGAGGAACTGTCCTCTACACGACGTTAGAGGAGGAAAGGTTGAGGAAAGAGGAGCTTAAGAAGGAGGATTCAAATATTGGTTGACTTGTAGGAAGGAAGAACATTCTAGGAGCTGAAGGAAACTAAGGACAGGGTGCATTGGCGGTCTAAATTCACCGACAAAAGGAATTTACCTGTTGTAAGACAAAACACCTAATAATAATAATATATTATTATTATTATTATTATTATTATTATTATTATTATATTTCAGCCCATAGTCATAAAAAGTGCCTCTAGATTTGACTTAGATAATGTTTGCGATGTCTCACTCCATGCTGACTCATGACCGCCCCGTGTATACCACATCTAGCGCAGGAAATTTCACCAGATCTTCTCTGATGTATCAATTCGCCAAACCATCTGATACTCAAGATCATATTATGCTTATTTGTGGTCCCTTTTGGCACTTAAGACTTTCAAAACAAACAATTTGTTTTTAATTATGTTTTTTTTTACCGTTTTTATATCTTGTTCTAGTTGTCAGCTACCACCACACCTGTGGCGAATGGACTATATGTAGCATTGTGCCAATCCCTAATCGCATTTAATTTACACACAGAGGCTTTCACTACCTACTAGCAAAATAAATAATTATTTTAAAATTCTATTAGAAACGAAATGAATACGTATTTTAATTTAGACATTTAATATTCAATCTATAAACATATATATTATATAATCAAAGGATTTAAAAATTGTCCTAATCTAGAATAAGAATGTAAGAAAAGTTGTTCTAATAATCAAATACACAGCTTTGGTGGCCACATGTTCTAAGGCGTCACTCTCACAATATATTGGACTGCAATTGATGGGGAGATTGGGGTTCAAATCTCAGTCTAGTGTACCAAAAGTTGTTTTTAATCATTGGTTTTCCACTCTCCCTACACGTAAATGCGGGCACACTACTTATAAATTCAACCTTCATTAGTCTTAGTACATAAGCATATAAACTGAATGGTTAGAAAGACGTGGTGCTAGAATATAATATAATACTAGTTATATTGAGATATTTCAATGAATATGGAAATTCCATCTACCAAAGCAAACTACCAAGAAAAGTGTGTATTAGTATTGTTAGTAGAGTCCTACTAACCTTATCTTCTGGTAGCGTCGTCTATCAACAGACTGACCTCCAAAACCCGGTGAGGGTAGAGATCAAAAGTAGTACATGCGACTATTCATGCATAAAAAGTTTTGTAAAATTGATCTGCTCAAAGAGATAGTAAACATTTATATACATTTGGAATGAACTGAAACATCTAGTAAACAACCTTACCATACTAAATATTATATTAATTTAATCAATTATATATTGTATGACAGTGTTAATCTTAACATCACAGTTTTACAGTATTTAATTAAATTTAAATTTAATGAAGAACACATAAAAATAATTTAATTGACAAACACTAAATTATTGTTTTCTAACATTTTGAATTTTAACTTTGATTCATATCCGCATGTATTTATTGCTGTAGCTAAAAAGATGCCAAAACGATATAAAAAAATTATATATTATTTATAATGTGAACTTTTAAAAATTTATAATAAAACAAGCTGAAACAAATAAATCATTGCTATTAATTAAATTGGATTTAGCACGTTTTACATCGGATTGTTGAGCAAAGATCAATGTTAGTAAAACTCTAAAAACCTGTATCGTAAAATACTTGACATTTATGTGAAGGCATGAAGTAAAAAATATAAAGTATTAACACATATACCAGGCGGTTTTGGAAAGACCAAATTAATATGCGTACCGGTTCCATGAAGAAGATGAATTGAATAATGTATGTGTAGAATATTTTTTTTATCTGAGCAAATTTATACCTGGAAGGGGTAAAAAGGGCCTTATAAAAGTCTCGTAATCTCATCTCTATTTACCAAATCAAATTGTGCAGTTCTAGAGCTAACATCGCCATTCACAATCATTATGAAGTTGGTGAGTGTAATAATTGATTTATATCGTACTTCTACACACAGATATCTGTAATAAAAAATGCTGTGAGGTTTAATATTCTGTTCAGAGAGAAGAAAATGTGTTTCAATTTTTTGTTCTCGTTTTATTATTTTAGCACACGTCTTACTATCCGTTTGAATTATACGCTTACGTACTACTTACGTTAATAGTTTTAGGGGGTAGGAAGTTATATTTATATTAAGTTTACGTGCATTTGCGTGGAGAGAGAGTGGAAAATCATTTTGGAAAAAAACCTTCGGTATACCCGACCGAGATCAAACCTTGATCTCCCTGTCATTGTAAGTCTAGTTTACGGCGAGAGTAGCGCGTTAGACCATGCGGCCACCGAAGGGGTTTTATCATTCTATAATTTTTCAATTGAGTATTATTTAATATTTAAATATCTACAATTTATATAATAGATAAATTATACTAATTTTTAAATTTAAATTGTGATTTCATTAATAGTTTAAATTAATTATTTAGGACTATTTTAAGATATAAAAAAAAGGCATCAAAATATGGGATGACTTATATTTAAATTACGTGAATCTATATATTATATTTTAATATATTTGTATTATAAATAATTTAGATTTATTGATGTAGTAAATTATATAATTGACTCTTAGCGGTGCCGAAGCGTTTTAAGGCCTCTGGCTTTAATCGCTCAGCTGACCTTGACGGAATGTTAGCGTTCAGGTCTGGCAGGTCACCTGACAGTTGTTCTGTCCTTTCTCAATGACATTGAGAATCCAGAGTGTAGATCACAGATCTGGTATCTTGTTGGGCACCGGATAGAATTACAAACTTATCAAAGGTCCCGCAACTAAACACAGTTTTTATATTCTATATTTTATATTGATTTATTTTTTATCTTCATTTAGTTATATTTATTCTATCTTTTCTCAAATATTTATGCACCCACCTTTAAAGAAAAATGTATAGATTAAATAAAATGTACATTTAAATATTAAACTATTTAGTTGTCTCATAACATGACTGATTGTGACTGCTCAAGGTTATTTTAGTTACAATAAAACGTTATTTGAAAGTAATAGATATATTCGCAAGTTAAAAAGAATCAAAGATTGGCTTTTAATAAATGTGTAGTTCTCTTGTGCAATCGAATATAAATGACTAAGAGACCGACCAGTTGATCGTGATCGATATCTTGCTTACATCTTGTATAGATCCTCACACAATCCTTAGCTTACAAATGTTTTAAGAAAGACATGGTTCCTGTATTCTTGGCAAATATCAATCTTTCAAGAACCTTTATCCAAATATATTCACTAGTTATTATATAATTTAGTGTTTCAAAAATAAAATAAATCTTTTTCTAAAAATTTGTTTTATAAAAATACTCATTAATATAATCTTTATGTTACTGTGTGTTTGTTGATAGTTTAATAAGACTAAAATACTTTGACCTAAGGGCATAAAAACGGGGGTTCGATGGAATATGGAACACCCCTGGAATCCTAAATATAAAAAAACCGTTATTGATTCAAGTTCTAGCAAAATTTATAGCAGAGCCCCCTTCCCCTTAGAAAAATCAGCTTTCACTAGCTCGTCTTGAATCTAATGTTAAATTTGAAACAGAATGCTTATAATAATTTAAATAAATATTTTAGTTAACTACTGACCTTATTTCATTTATATGAAGTGCATTTCTGCCATCACATTATTAATGATTTTGTTCAAATAAGTTTAATTAAGAAATTCTTGGTTGTTATTAAAAAATTGTTGCTATTTTTTAAATACTTTCTAATAAAACCAAAGTTAATTTCAAGGTCTACCGTGATTCTGGTAATTTTTGTTGGTAAAACAATTTCATAACATATTCATACGTCAAGTCATGAGATCTCCAGCTGTCACTTTTGATAGATATAATCACTACCTATAAAATAACAGACGTATTAAAGTAATATTCTATCATTGTTTACACCAAAGAAATATTTAAATGTTCTAAACTGTTCTTCCAACCAAAATCAGGATATAGGTATACATTTAATAAAATGATTTCAGCTGGCTTTAAAATATTCTGGATAGGTAAATCATAAATGATTTTTATAATATGCTCGTGAATCATGTTTTTAGCATATTTATAATTATTTCAGCTTCTTGTTATTGCCGCTATCCTGGCCGTGAGCTCTGCTCGTCCACAGAGCCCTAAGGATGCCGTCGTGGAGTCGCAGTCATTTGACAACATCGGCACTGGTCCATACAACTGGGCGTAAGTATTGTCACGGGTCAGTGATTGCAGTGTTTGGACTGATGAACGGCTCAGAGGTTGACGAATGTTCGGAAACAAGGCGCTTAGGATGAGTCTACTAGAGAATGGAGGAGGTTACATAGCCTGTACTCATCAGGGGCAGGGCATGCAGCGCCAATTGGAAATTCTAGAACTGTGTTCAGGGTACTGACTGGCAAACCAATGAGAAGAGACCAATGGGAAGACCTAGACACAGATGGGAAGATGACATTAGAATGGATCTAAAAGAGATAGGATGTAATGAGATAGAAGAACTGTCTCATGATAGGGACAAGGTGTAATGAGATGGACTGAATAAAACTAGTTCAATATTGGGATAGGATGTAATGAGATGGACTGGATAGAACTATATCAAGATAGAGATAGGATGTAGTAAGGTGGACTGGATAGAACAAGGGAAGATAGGGATAGGTGGTGTACTTTTGTAAGTGCAGCGATGAACTTTCGAGTTCCTAATGCATAGTGCCATAGCCTAAGTAAATAATAATAATAATAATAATAAAGGCTTAACTAAAATTAATTTCTATTAGTAGGCCTAACTATGTTCAATCCATGCTATTGTTAAATTGGTATTATAAAAAGGGCCCTTCAGGTATTTGACTGCTGTCACGATGCCAACATACATTTTCAGAAATAGTGAGTACTAGACTAAACAGTCTTCCTAATACATTCAGATGTTAGACAGGTGTTTTCTAAATCTTCATACACCTTCAAACCTTGTGACCAATTAAAAAATATGTCACCAACTTCGATGGCCGCATGGTCTAAGGTGCTACTCTCACTGTAAGCTAGATTGCCGATAACGGCGAGCTCAAGGTTCAAATATAGGTAAATGTTAGGCCTACTGAGGGTAGTTTTTCCAAGATAGTTTTCCATTTTTGCACGCAAATTTGGGTACACTTACTATAAATATAACCTTCACAATTCTCCCAAAATTAGCTCAATAAGTAGTTATTAATGAGTGTGTAACCCGAACTGGTAACTACTCACATACACTAGTCCGCGTCAACTGACACACTGACGAGTTCTCCTCCAATAACTCTGTCGTTAGAGCTGTCAGCACGTAAAACCGGATAGCCAGGGCTCAAAAGACCAATTTGGGTGCCATCTTTATGAGTCCAAACAATCACGATATAAGTTTAATATATGTTCGTTTTTAGTTTCAAAAGCGATGACGGAGTTAGCCGTCAAGAGTCCGGCGTCCTGGAGAATGCCAACTCCGATAACCCCTCCAGTAGCGTCAACGGAGATTTTTCTTACGTCGTGGACGGCCAGACCTTCTCAGTCTCGTATACGGCTGACAAGGATGGGTTCCGTCCCCAGGGCGCCCACATCCCGACGAAGAAGTGATCGATCCTTCTCGAACACAGAATCAAACTTAAGGCACGTGTGCCAGCCCTTGTTGTATCCAGACTGAAGTCTCAACATTCAATTGTTTCTGTTTCTTATTGTGTTCTGTACAAACATTTGTAGGATATCTTACCGTATAGTTGAATACTTCATTACGATTTAAATACATATCATTTCTTTCTTCGACTGATAAAGTTGTTTGATTATATTTGAAACCTTTCCAAAATAATCTAAGACTGCAGACATTATTTGTCTTCATAATTACAGAAATAATTTGTCTTTATAAAAACGTGTGTGTGTGTTTCACATACCTTCCACTGTTCTTTTACACGCCACAATAGACAAGGGACCGATGGCTTTACTTCCCCTCCGAAGGAAGTTGTGCTACGGATTTTTATCGCTTGAGAAAAATCAGTTGAACCCGATTAGGTTTGAAACCCTCAAACAATTTAGGACTTGTGACTTGTAATTTTACGGGTTGGTTTTTAGCAGATATATACAAGGCTGTAGCCACGCGGGGACTGTGGTTCAAATCTTTCTTACTCCCCTTCAAACTTAATAACTTATTTCAAATGCAAATAAAACAAGAAAATACGATTATATATCTTGTCACCACCATTCTAATATATTTGTACTTTTTAAATAATGTTTATGATTGTGTTCATTAGTTAGGCAATAAAACTGAATATACTAATACAAAATATTAATAAAGTAAATAGGAGGTATTAGTGAACGTGGCGAAAGCAGCTGTGGAAGTGAAGTATTTAAGATTAGGAAACAACAAAAGCTTTAAGAGTAGAAACTATTAGAATGGCAGTTCAAATAACATGTCAATAATGGTTTGGTAAAGGATGAAGAATAAGAGGGTGGGGATGCAATAAGTAGAGGGAGCAGAGGGTGCAACTATCAAACCCAACTGGTGACAGTTTGCGAAAATATAAACAGCGGCAGTCAGTCACGAGGTAAGTGCTTCTTATAAATACTGCGACAAATGAATGAGTTTAGTTTTTATTGTTAACTATTGCTAATTAAGTTAATTATTTTGTAGGTTAAAACTGTTTACTCATCCTGGATGCTAGATTTTGTTTTATAAGCTAACACTTTGAATTTCAGCAAATTAATAAAGCCATCCTGTCAACTTTCGTTTTTATTAGGAAGATTCTTTTAGAACACATTAATGTTTTTGCTCTAAAAAGTGATTTTATAGGTATTGATAATATATATCAAATGTGACTGCTGCAGATCACACGATTTGACGTATGGATACTCATTTAAAAATGATTTTAAGCAATATTTTTAACCATCAAAAAGTGTATTTATATCTGAGTTTGACTGTAGGCAGTGTCGACAGAATATCTGGGCTACTGCCCAGAGCACCAACAGTCCGAAACTTCTCCCACACCCATCTTTCTTCCAGCGGGCATCCCTTTCAATAACCCCGTGTATCATGGGCATACAGTCCAAGTGTTTAATGCATGTGAACAGGTTAGAAATGTCTTCATTTGAAAAATGTACAATTTTTGACTATGTGGCCAGGGGTGACTTAACCTTTCCTCCAAGCACCAATTATTAAATCTCCAACTTTATTATAAAGAGAGTGTTGTGATGGGGGAGGGTGTATTGGCCAATAATTGGTTTGGATGGACTTGCTCCCCTTCCCCCAGGCTTAAAGAATTCCGTGGGCCCTCCCCTGTCAAAAGTTTTTTGACGATGTGATGCCGATAATAGAGAGGTCTTCCCTCATATTTGTTCTGAAATGTTGATTCCTTTAGAAAATATTTAGAACGGTCTTCACCTGATTTTTTTTTTAATTCTATGCCTTTAGAAGCTATTTGACCTTTGTTTTTAGCTGTATCATAGTATAAATTTAAGAGGGGAGTGAAATAGATAGATCTATATGGGGCAAATTTATTCTAAAGGGAAAAACTATTTTAATGAGGCAGTCCCCACCCCCTCCTTTCTCACTAAACCTACACCTCTGCCGCCACTTATGATATTATTTAATAAGTATTCTATATATATATTTCAGAGCATGGAGGTGCTATTTAAGTTTATAAATATTAAATCATTTGGTAGCATTTAAAGCATTTAATTCCTGCCATTAATTAACATCAACATAACCTTCAGATAGATTCTAGATTAATTTAATATTTGAAATTTTGTTTTACCTGTGGCAGTTGGGGTCCTTTCCCCTTAAATTCCTCCCCCCTAACATTTTGATTAAGCTACGATCATCTTTACAAGGTTTTTTAAAAGTCTAAGATAATAAATGTTTATTATTAAATGTTATTTTTCAAAATAAAGATACATTTCAAGCATATTATTCAGTTTTAAAAGCTATTTCAAACATGATATCGGCCCAAAGAACTAGAGAGCTTAAGATATGAACGATTTAAGGGACCAGGAATAGAAGTGTAACCACAGTGTGATAGGCAGTGATAGCCCTTTTCCCCATATCCTAGTTTCCTAATATCTATATGAAACATGATTTCAATACATGTTTTCTTGGTGATAACCAATTTAAAAACAACATTTTGGTACCCCCACAGATCTTTTTTTAGGTTCCAAAAAACCTCTTTCCAATGTTTTTGTTTTTGTTTTAATTACGGTATTGTTTATTAATGTTAATCTTAATTTCGCTGCGCATGCTCAGATGGTTGCATGCACCTACAACTTAAGGGCAGTCAAGCTCACAAGTGGAATAGTAAAGCATGCATTGCACAAATTTACAATTGCTAAGATACAAAAATTAGTAATAATAACAATCAGCCATCAATTTCCTTTGAAGCGTAACTAACAAAATTGACCAACATTTCCAGATAGAACTAGAATTTCTATGAACTTGAAAACAAAGAACACTAAAGTAATTTATATAATTAATCTCAATTTAAAGCTAAAATTTGTTATAGTAAAAGCAGCGATAGAGTAAAAGACCAAATTTGTTTAGAGATCATTTTAACTAAACATTTTAAAATATTATTACCATGTATTTTTAGCGCCGTGTCTTACTCTCCGTTTAGGCTACGCGCCTATGTACTATTACACTAATGTGTAAAGGATTATGAAAGTTTAATTTAGAGAAAATGCACCAGCATTTTCGTGAAAGAAGAGTGGAAAATCGTTTAGGAAAACCAGCTTCAGTATACCCGTCCATGATCGAATCCCAATCTCCCCGTCTTCGGCAGTCTAGTCCAACACGAGTGTAGCGCGTTAGTCCACGTGGTCACCGAAGTGGGGACTTCTTATACAGGCTTCACTTTAAACACGATTAAGTCATTGTACACATTTAAGTTCTAGAGTTATAGCTAGAAGTATAAAGGAAAAAATAGATAAATGTGCAGATAATTATGTGGAGTTTTACAAAGTAATTCAAATCAACCCATATATTATATAACTAGCATTGAAGTA
>JBCFYV010000001.1:73175641-73246196 GCA_039000515.1 Timema cristinae | reverse complement strand
AGATGAAGCATTTGACTTGAGTGAGCACGTGGTACGCCCTTATTCAAGACAGAAGTTTAATTACAGGCTGCCAAGGACAGATTTTCTGAATGAACATTTGGCATTTTGACCAATATATGGTGAATATTTATTTCAAGTATACATTTGGATCCGCAATTTTGGAGGAATTTTTACGTGCATTGTGTGTACGATTACGTGATGGGTATCAATTCAAAGACCCTTCCTTGATGAAATTCCCAGGCGGTGGATAAATGACTGCTAAGAATGCCAGATATTGTTTAGCTGATTTCTTTGTATATCATTCAGACTCTTTGTCATGGCAGTATACTAAAAATATAATAAATCTTACAATTGAAGGATGTGCAATAACGAGAAGTACTAGTTTTTTTGTTTTTTTGGCGGGAAATAAAAAAATTATTTATAAAATTTGCTAGTGTGAATGGTCTTATGATAAAAATACGGTTATTGGTATGCAACCATTGATCAATTAATAAAGCATGTATTCCCCATCACAATCAACCGGCGCCGTGGTGTAGTGGGCAGTTCACCTGGCTACGAGTCTAGGTGTTATGAGCTCGATTCCCGGCTGGTACCATTGGTATTTTTCCCGAAAGGGGAATCACCTCATTGATCACCAGAATTTGGTTAATCAGGCTTAAGTTAGGTTTAAATGTTTCCACAGGTTCAACACCCTCATACTCACTATCACCATCACCTCATCTCATCAGGACACGCAAAGAGCTTTCTCGGAAAGGATGTACGATTAGTACATTTGGGCGTTCCATTGGCAATAGTACATTAGTACTGGCTAATATTTCCACTATAGGGCTGCTAATGATGTATTCTTGACGCGCAATGTTACTATGCTATCACAATCAAGAGTCTATTTCTTGAGCCAGATAAAGCACGCTGGTCCTACATCATGGGGTGAATTGTCATAACCACAGAGCGATGTTTGAATGTTTGTTTTGATGTACATAGCTCGAGGGGACGAACGGACAAAAAGTGCTGGCTTAGCTTACATGAAGTAACTAACTAGAATGACTAAAAGAAAACGCTGACCATTCATAACAACGATGAACTAGTTGGCCAGAAAAGGGGCCATATCAGACTACATTCTCCAGTCATCAGTATCAGTAGCTAGAGGGCAGCCATTGAGCCCAGGGTATCGAGATCGAGTACGTCACGGGTCATGTGAAGTGTCAGTAAATTCCTTAGCTCTAAGTCTCCACTAGTTCCACGAGCGTGGACGTACAGTCTCTTTATTTCTTAATCTTTCTTTTAATATCACATTTTGTTATATCTTATAGTTACTAGTATTAAACTAATATTTGTAAACCTAAATAATATTTCAAACCGACACAACTACCTTGCCTGCAACTTAACCCCTCCCACAAACTATACTCACAAAGTAGTGGTTGAAAGTACATCATTACAACTTTCTTTGTAATTTATAATGAAAATATACCTCATTACAGGATATCAATTTTATATAATAATAGATGAATGTAGTATTTTAGTATTATATTTAGTTCTTACCTTCCTTATTATTTTTTTCTGGTGTAATATCTTCCCAATTGTTGAGCACTGCAGCTACAACCTCTCCCCACATTTTTTATTTTACATTCCAGTTGCTAGAATCGACATTTTTAACTTCATTTAAAGCTGAACGCTTTTATATTTCTCCAATAAATAATTCAGTGTCAAACCTTTTTTTCTTCATAGAGTCACTTCTTTTTTTAACAAACACACAAATTTGAAACAAATACACCAACGTATAAATGTAGCCTTAGATTACAAATGAGAAAAAATAAATAAAAATTATATATATATATATATACCAAGTGAGGCATATAATATGTATACACCAGGTGAGGCATTTAAGTTGAGACACCAAAATATCCCGAAAACGAAATATTTTAGAAAAAATTGTTTCGAACAAAACAAATTGAGGGAAAGAGAAAAGCACTGGTTATTTCTAGGTCAACTTTAATTTTTTAAATAAAGCATCTAATATTTTTATCACCATTCTATTCTATATTTTATTTAATTTGAAATCAATTTTTATTTATTTTTTTATTTTAGTTTGTATTTTTATAGTGATTTTTATTCGATAACTTTTTTTATAACATTACATTATTATTTATTATGTTAAATGCAATATTATTGATAAATTACTCGATCAAATGTTCAAAATGATTACCATTTGTCTCGATATACTTTTCAATTAATTTTATAAACGATTGATGAGCACGTGGTAAAGTATTTCTATCAATATTTCTGCAAGAGTTTCTAATGCGTTCTTTCAGTTTTTCTGGAGTGCTTGGTAGTGGTTGATTCATTTTGTCTTTAAGGTAACCTCATTATAAATGCAGACATGTGATGAGAGATTTTAAACATTTAGTAAGGTAATTTAATAAATAATATTGAATTTAACGTAAAAAAGTATAACATAATGTAATAAAAAGTACTTGAGTATAAATTGTTATATAAAATACAAGTTAAAATACATTAAAAAATCAATGTCAAATAAAACAATGTTTAACTCAAAAATTATTTGTTTTCTTTGTTTAGAATAAAATGCCGTTAAAAACATTTGAGGTTTCGATTAAAAAGATAAAGTTGACCTTGAAATAACCTCTAAGAAGCCCAACAAAAAAAAAACGTTGGTGTTGTTCTCTTTCCTCCCCAAAAACAAATAATATTTGTTCGAGACAATTTTTTTCTAAAATTGTTCATACTCGAGATATCTTGGTATCTCAACTTAAAGGCCTCATCCTTTCAATATGTCTTTGATGGTTCTGTCATATAATACAAGAGATTCAAAGATAGAGGTACAATTTATCATTTTTAGGTCATTTGGGTATTGTAAAATAAATTACAATATATATAATAATTAGGAGAACAGCAGTTGAGGAAGACTATGACAATGTGTAGAGATGCAGATTATGGGCAGCACTGAAAAGAAAATAGTGCGTGACGAGACGGTAAGGAAAAGGGGTGTGAATTGTGTGAAAGTGGGTGGTGAGGGGATGAAGGGGTACTAAAGTACAAGAGCAGTTGAATGACGTGGTGGAGCGTCAAATAATCAACATTAGAAACTATAATTAAAACACAAATTAAAACCGGTTGTTCTTTGAAATTAATAAAAATGCCATGGCCCGCTAGTTCCAAAAATGAGCACTCTAAAAATAAGAGAATGTTTATAAAATCGATCGTGGCTATGCATGAAAGTTGGTGGAATACATTAGGCCAGATATAGATTAAATAATATACAAGGATTTACAGAAAATACGCAATTAAATACGTTACAATCTATTATAATTAAAGAGAAAATATAGTCCACTAGAAGTAAATTAAATTGAATTTAAATGGGCAGAATTAATTTTAAAATATTTTAATTATCAAATAATAAATAATAATAAAAATATTTAGCACCACGTCTTACTACCCGTTCGGGTTACGCTTTAAGTACTAACTACGCTAATGGATTAGGAATTGGGAAGGTGTAGTTAGAGGAAGTGAACCCGCATTTGTGTTGAGGGAGAGTGGAAAACCATTTAGGAAAAACCACCCCCAGTTCACCCGACCGAGATTCGAACCTCGATCTCCCCGTCCTCAGCAGTTGAGCTCAACACGACAGGCGCGTTAGCCAACTACGCCACCGAGGTGGGTCAAATAATAAATAAATTTAAGTATCGAAATGAAGATAAGTATATAATGAAATTTTGAATAGATCTATAGTTTTAACTTCCCTTGAATTCTCCCCAGTTGTAGTCTACCTCGAATATTCCCCAGATTTAATTTACCTCGAATCTGATCCAGTTTTAGCTGTCCTTGGATCCTACCCAGTTTTAGATTTTCTTGAATATTACCCAGTTCTATCTCCCTTGTATCTTACCCAGTTTTAGCTTTCCTTGAATCTTACCCAGTTTTACTTTCCCTTGAATCTTACCAAATTTTAGCTTCCCTTAAATCGTGCTCTCGTTGTTCTGACGTCTGTTTGCTGGTTTACCTCGCAAAGATAAACGACCTCCTCCCCTCTGCCATACTGCTTCTCTCTCAATCAAACAAGATATCTCACTTGCTGACCTTTTTATTCAGAGCACAACCCCTTCCTCCCCCTGATTACATCCCTTGTAACTGAAAAAACTGTTTACTTAGAGTACACTAGCCGCCAACCCCCCCCCCACTCCTTGAACAGAACAAAGGGCAAGACTGCCATGAGCGCAACAATGATGAGTCATCAGTACCTAGTGGGTTAAAACAAAAACCTGATCAACAACCAAGTAAACAATGTATGGTTATGATAGATTATTATGGTTTGGTGAATGGATACATGGGAGTAGATTTGGTAGTTTTGGCTAGCTGTCACCACCCCTCCTATGACGAATTGACTGTATCCTTGTTATACTGTAAATGGACCAGTCCAAGATTGCTGGAAAGTTTTCTGATATTGGAAATCGTACAGTAAATTTTTAAAATAGATTACCATTTCACTTATATTCCTAAAACTACTTTTTGCCTTTATTTGTATAGAAAATACTAATTATAAAATAATCGTTCAATAAAGTCGTTTTTTAAAAATTTCCTTATCCTGACTACTTCTGTACTTTCAATTTGCCTTCAATTTAGTTTACGTTTGTACCATTTATAATAGGAGTACAATTCAACTGTTTTAAGTGTGTACGATCTGATCACGAATGCATTGTACAGTTTCGACATATTGCTATCTATATTTAAACCAAAATATATAGGACTGTATATGTATTCTATATTTGGTCATGTAATTTGTATTTACATGTTACACATACATTATACACACCAGAATCACGACCATCCAGTCTAAATTAGCGGTATTTCGGGCCGAATAATGGAAAGGCCGGATAACACGGAATCCTATTGTAAATAATTTTCAGTGTGGATTTGTCTCATATATCTACGCCTCAGATACACCTCCCTTGACACAGCTTCTATTTCCAGCTAAATAAAACAGTGCTGCTATCTTTACCTCCCTTGACACAGTTTCTGTTTCCAGCCAAATTAAAACAGTGCTGCCATCTACACCGACTAAGACTGCACTAGTACTGTATAATACGCCAACCGCATTCATGGCAGTCATGCTTTGCTCTCTTCAATATAACAGTTGGAAGGTGTTTGCAAACGATTTTTTTCATTAATTAGTGTATATGTACCAGTTTGTTTATTTTAAAACATACTTGTTAACTCGAGAACCGGGCTGGATAATATGGAGGGTCGGATAATCGTGACTATCGTGTATAGTGTCATCGAGTGGAATATTTGACCGTGAGAGATGCAGTATCTATTTCTGTAGACGTTGCCCAGGGTATACCCCATAGAGGTTGTCTACATGTCGTATCCGTAATGAGATGACGTGATGATAGAGGTTAAGAAGGTGTGACCCCAGTGGAGATACTAAACCTAATTTAAGCTTAATTAAGCAGAACATGTTGATTATAGGAACAATTCCCATTTCGGGGGGTAAAACTGATGATTCCGCCGGGAATCGAACATCTTGATCTATAGCCAGAGGCGCTGACCATTAGACCAAGAAGTCGGTCAACATTTTATCATGTTAATTAATCACCAGTACATGTAAGAATTTGTGGACCCTCATTTTTTAATCTATAACCGTCACTGGTCGTTGCAGTAAACTCCCTTAAAAAACCCTTGTCCTCTTTATCCCAAAATGACTTTTTTTTTATAAACATAGGGCTTGGAAATTATTTCAGAGGCCATATTTACAAACACCTCATAAGTAGACCTGAACGCCACTGATCAACTACAACTGTTTAAATTTGGCACCTCATCATGCTACCCGTTTGGGTTATACGCTCGGGTACTAATTACGCTAATGGTTTTAGGGAGGCTATATGTATAGGAAGTGTACTCGCATTTGCGTGAAGAAAGAGTGGAAAACCATTTTGTAACCCCAGCAGTATAACTGACCGAGATTCTCACCTCGATCTCCTAGTCATCGGCAGGTCTACTGCGAGAGTAGCACGTTAAGACTATGCGGCCACCGGAGCAGGTTAAAAAAAATTATTTAAGATAGTATAATACTATTCTTACCATCTCTCTATAGCAACTGATCAAGCATTTATAAAATACAATGATATATAACAAAATTGTAAAATATAAAATATAATTTGAAAATTTAGTCCAGTACAGGTCAATAATTTTTGAAATTAATTCGACTTTATTTATTTGCTATACACATGAAACTTCCCTAAAATATCAATATCAGGCTATGTTCTTTTTACTCTACATTAAATAATTATTGAGCCAGGTTGTTCAAAATGATGGGGGGGAAATGTTATAGTCGAAGCTACCTCTAAGTTGGTCTGGCTAAGTATAATTACCTAGAACCAAAATATAATATGATAAAAAAAATCTTTGTTCTGTATTTTCATAGATTTTTATTTTTTGAATGAGTGGAAATAGTATTTTATCATTCAAATTTAACATAAAATACTGGGACGGGTATTTAAATATTCTCGAATATAAAATGCACCCCTTCATCAGACGAAAGACTTGTTATATTAATCTACGTCTAAGATAGTCTTGTATAAAATGGTGATACATAGCAAGACCTTGTAATGGTCGCTGTCTTCTCTAGGCCTAAACTCTTTAAGGTGTTTCGGGGCAGGTTTCACAAGCACGAAAGGTCACAAGTTTGTCTGTCTTAACAACTTTCACTTTCAAGGTTACAAGGTCAACCACTGTTCCATAATGTATTCAGCTAAGTAATTTTATAATTTTCAAGATCAAAGGAAATTGTAATTATAATTTAAAAGTTTTAGTTATTTTATTTCTTATCTTACTAAGAACTGTAAAAAATGGGGTTCTTGCTGGATTGTTTACTCTAAAAAACTGAATATAATCTAAGCCTTAATTGTTTGTCATAAAAAGGGTGAAAAGATTTATTTATTGTTGTCATATTCTCAGCAATGGAAAGTGTTTTTTACCAAGTGGGGCAAAATGAAATTTGGTCCATGCTAATTTAGGTTGAGTGAAAAAAAATAGTATGCGAACATAACTTAGCACCACTACCCCTGAGAAGTTAGTACCGGTAGTTAGAAGTTATGTTTGTGTATGTGATGTATATTATATATGTATATAAAAAGGTTGAAAGGAAAGGAAAGAAAATGTATCTCTCCCAGCCTTAGAAAGGCGACATTTAGTAACCAGTAAGATTATAATTTCATGAACATAATTGAATATTCATCACTATTTCAGCTTGATCTGGAGTGCTATTTTTAACTCATTGTTTCAATAGAGTAGCAATTTGATTGATCAAAACATCGGAATTGATCGAATTAAAGTTTGTTTTTATAAATAGGCTACACTTATTTTCCTTTCTCCTACACCAAACAAAATATCAAGTGAATATTTAGACTGATATGTTTATTAAGGAACATTATGCCATGGAAATAAAGGGCGAGTCTCCTCCTCACTGTTATTGGTAGACTCATGATTAATTCGTTGCAACATGTTTGCTCAAACTTGCCCCACCCCCGCCTGACCTACCCTTCTAGCAAGAGATCAGGGGCTTGGGGGGCAATGTACCCATGACACTATAAGAGGCGCTACGAACGAGTGGTAGTGTGTTCAACGTTACCAAGTTTCGAGTAGTTTTTGGACATTATACCCATTTATCACCTACTTGGTGACAATATGCTCTGCTCAAGATAGCACTTACATGGGAATGTGGATATGGATATGTTAGTCTGGGTGCAAGTGTTTAAATAAAACCATCCCTGTGGGTTCTCTGAGGAGACGAGTTTGGTAGATGTCTCAATTTCTTCCTTTTATTGCGAATAATTATAATATCAATGGGGCCAAGCTCCAAATTTTTCTTGAGACCTTAAAGCAGATGGAAGTCAAAATGGAAGTAAAATTAATTTTAAAAATGGTAGTTGCTGTATATAAAAGAAATTGGATTCAAGTAATATGTTTTAAGGTCAGAGATTTCCAATAAGTTGTCAAAAAATTACCTGACAGCCAAAAGAGTAAAAATTTAACATGGCGTCCATCGTGGCCGTCCTAGGGATCAAAATTGTAAAATTTTGAACGTTAATGAATGATTTGTCAAAGTATGTGTTTTTAGGGCGTAGAATTAACATATGAGAACATTTTTTTTAAGGCTAATATTAATAGATGAAACAAAACCAATGTTCAAAGTTTTCACTCTAGCTTAAACCACTAAAGAACCTACAGATCACCCTGTGCAACTAACTTTTACCAAACAGTTTGGGAAAAAAAATTTGTTCTTATTTGGACCAGGAAATAAATTTGTAGTAACTTTAGACCTGACATTGTATAAACCTGTTAAACCGCTGAAAATGGCACAAGAAGACTTCGAACTTCATATAATCATTGCCATGTTGTGTACTATTGGAGACTTAATTCAGGTCAGTATCTGTATGTCACAGCCACTGGTCGGCAATACTCGGCATATTCTTGAGGTAAACAGAAAAGAAGGGGCTTGGAAGCTCCTATTACAACTGTGTTAGCACTTTTTATGGTGTTATTTGAATAATTCATTCAATAAAACGCAAGTATTATTGAGACTATCGTACCTCAACTTTCAAATGTGCAAATCGCTTTTAACAAAGTAGATGATGTTAACATAAAGGAAGCGCATCTAAAATTGACATCTGCTTTGAAAGTACACACAATTTTAGCGAAACTACTTCAATTTTCATAGGAGAATGAAGATTCAAGGAACTATGACAATAAAATCTCTTAATGAGTCAGCTATAACAAAGATTTTCTATCGGATGTATAGCTGACCAACATTGCTTCAAAAATGGAAAATTTTGCAGGTAAACAAGGGCAACCGCCATCAAACTCACATTGATCAACTGTTTACTCAACATGTTTTCCTCATAGAAATAGAAAGCGATTTAAAGAGAGTGAAAGAGGCTGGAAAACAAATTTATAGCTTAGTGAAAGAAAGCTTTGAGATAAATTATATATACACACAAATTTTCACCCTTGAAGAAGTTGATGTTGAAATATTGCAAATCGGCTGCCAAAAGAGGTGGAAGTAGACTAACAATACAAAGTAGTTGAAATTAAATTATATCAATGCTTCGCTGTTTTCCAGACTCTTTATAGCTTCAAGATTCAGATCTGATTCTACCATGAAACGGTGCATTACTCAGTGGAAATTGTCTACAGTTCCCAAAGAGGTTTCTTTTCATGGTGGAATCAAGTCTCTCGTCTTGGTTAATCATAAACTTGAAGGGATGTTAGAAACTCTTCCCAAGAGGATATCATATGTGTAGTAGTAAATCAGTGACATTCAGTCCAGCCCTATCTGTCTTGAAGAATGTTGCAAGTGTCGATGGTATGGCACAATTGCATACAATCACCAGGCCATCAGGGCAATAAGGCAAGTTAGTTTATACCGCTAGTTAGCCTCACTTTAGGGGAAAAGATAGCGTTTGGGATATTATGACCACCACACTTTGTATCGTCCGCTAGTTTTAGCTTAGACTTTGCTTCTAGAGTCAACGTACAGAAAAAATTAGTTTGCGTCAACAGTTGGCAACACTTTTACAAATAATATTACCTTTCATGACTGAACATTATTCATATATTTTTATTTTCCCAAACAGCTAATCACAAGTCACACTATTTGCAAGAAAGATTTAACCAAGCTTAATTTAATAAATCTCTTGTATAATTTTGTTTGCTTTGGCTTGAAATGAAAAAAATACTATGCCTACATTATTCAATACACACAACATATTTTAGTCAAAAAATCATAATGTGAACTATGCATTCAGATAGAAATGTCACACGAGGAAATTAATTAGTATGATAAGTTGGCCAATAAAGAAACAATGTTTTTTGTAATATGTATGCTTCACGACCCAATGCTTTATTCTTCATATATTTGTGTTGATACTGGAACAAGTGTCATATGTTGTGTGAAGATCTTAGAAAATAAAACTAGTTATGTTGATGAAAGCGTTCAAAGACTCCCAAAAATAGTTTACACTGAATATTTTCGACAATTTAATGTCAAAACAATGGGCATTTATACCCAGTCGACCTACTAAGTTAACACTAATGTGACCGAAAGGATGGTTTTGATGGTTAAAGATAATAAAAGGCATATCTTATTTAAAGGGAATTCTTGAGACTTAAGGCTGAGCCTACCCGTAAACGCACGGTCTAAACAAAAATGTATTAAAAAAATGTATAATAATTCAACATTGTTGTTTTTTATTTATTTTAGTAACATATATGGGCATCTTTCATAATTATTATGGAATTTTCAAACTCTGCTAAAAATAATTATTGAAATATTTTCGTTAAAATGTTTCCATTTTAAATGGGAAAACAAAAATTATTAATCTAGAGTGTTTGGTTTTAACATATTATTTGATGAATAGTTTATTTTTCTTTCTAAGCGTATTTTTAAATTTGGGTTAGCTTCAATAATCACGACGATATTGATCTTTAACGACTCCCAAGTCGACACTTTCGTAAGAATACATTGTTTTAAATACAACTTTTCCTTCTGCAACTAGTTGTCTTAGCTGATAATAGGTGCCGTTAGTATGATCATTACCCATTTACAAGCTAGTATTGTTTTGCAAGCGTTGGCTAACCTGCTGTATCGGAATGCAGGCGGCAGTGGAGGGTTAAACTAATCTCTGTGACCTTCTTGAGTCAAAGAAACATTAATACCATGTACCTTAGGAAAAGAAGGGCCAATGTCCAAATATTAAAATTTGCCTGATTAAATATAAACATCTTAATATATTCAGTAACTAAAATACTCACAAAGTCTTAACTGCTGTGTGAATAAAGATAGTTGGTTCCTACTTTCTTCAATGAGAGTATTACTCTAGTAATACATTATTTTCAAAGAAAAAAACCATATGCTTCGCCATATACAAAGCTGTACGACATTAGCCCTTTTTTACCTTAGGCAGTAAAACATGTAAAAATCCTCACTCGTATCCTACATTCATTCTCGGTTTTTTTCATTCTTGAGCATTACACGTTGTAATAATAAGTGTTAATATTCAGAGTATATAAAGGCTACTATACTAAAGCAAGATGCATTTTCCTGCTTATATCAAACAGTTATTTTAAATAAAATAGCGTTTGAATGTAATTTGGAGACGATATCAGTCTATAAAACTAAACAAAAAAGATTTTAATTAAGCTATATATACATATGATTTTTGTCTAGAATGATATTTATATTAATTTAAATATGTTAATAAAAATATTCATACTAGCCAATTACTAAGCCCGTGTGAATCCATAATTATTTACAATTTCATATTGAATCAGAATCTTGGCTGACTTGAATCAAATCTCATTCTTGAAAAAATTAGAATCGAGTAAGAATTTATTATTATTATTAGCACCGCGTCTTACTACCCGTTCGGGTTATACGCAATTACGCTAATGTGTAATGGTAGGGTGATTGTGAGATGAAATGAAGGACCTACAGTTTAACGTGGAATCCGAACCACGGGGGCGGCCTGGCATTCCCCACATTCACAAGATGTCTTGTCAGAGGTGAAGGAAGGGTTTGGAAATCAGATAAATCTGTGCCGGGACCGAGGATTAAACCCCGGTCGCCAGCACAGTAAGAATTTAATCCCATGCTAGTTTTGTTTTATCAAATCAAATCCCGGTCGAATCCATTGTCTAAAAAAGTTGATTTAATATTTTATTTTAAAAATAGCTCCAAATCTGAATCGAACAATTTTTTTTTTTAGGCTTACTATCATAATGTTTCAAATACAATCCGTGTTGAATATTTCACTATGTTAAATTTCCGAGTTCCAATCCAATTATAAAAAAAATATGATGATAATCTTTATAGACACATTTTAGGTTCATTAAAACAAATGTAGGCCTATGCAATATCACTAATCTCAAAAGGTGAAACATCAATTAAAGATCACACCTTTTATTTCAATCACTATGCAAAGATTTATTTTTACAAGGTGGGCCTAGCTACTTTTTTTTTAATAGAATATTCACTGTCACAAAAAACTGTCAGCCATGTGATTCCTTTACGACCTTGAACTCGAGTTAATATCTTTATTCACTCGACTACGCAACTGGTCTCTGGTCTTATTGTATTTATTTACAAGTAAGAATTATAAACTCAGATTTTGAGCTAAATTAATTGAATCCGAATTTAGGATTTATTTAGATTCGAAATTTAAAATCGAATTCATATCTTTTAAATATTAATATTTTAAATTTTGGATGGAATCCGAAAAATATTCTAAATCTCGAATTGTATCCGAATCCTACTACGATTCATATTTGGACTTGAAATTTCTAAGATTCGCCTATTATTATAATTATTATTATTATTATATAGTAGTAGTAGTAGTAGTAGTAGTAGTAGTAGTAGTATTATAAAATATTTTTATACTTGTTATTAACATCTAATCTATGTAAACTACTAATGACGTTCAACAATATGAAACCTACACAAGGAGCTTTTTTTTATTACTAAACATTGGTTCCCAATTTAGTGCTTGTATGAAAAGAAATAATATGTTATATTGCTGGCACTACTTTTTATAGATATACATTTTTAATCAAAGTTAGCCTAGTGGCATTTATTTGTAATAAGCTATGT
This sequence comes from Timema cristinae, assembly GCA_039000515.1. Classification (NCBI taxonomy): domain Eukaryota; kingdom Metazoa; phylum Arthropoda; class Insecta; order Phasmatodea; family Timematidae; genus Timema; species Timema cristinae. The sequence goes on along the minus strand of JBCFYV010000001.1, from coordinate 73,233,538 downwards.
AACTAACTTATAAGTTAGTACAGTGCAATTATTATTTGGGATGGATCCAAGGCCGTTCACAGGTATGTATTTGAATATAATAATGTAAATGACGCCTTGACACGAGCTCTATTTCTTTGTAAAGGTGTGATCTTAAACTATATTTTAATTATCTTTGATACATTATTGTATTAAATAAGATTTTTTAAAATGGAATAGGCTCTAATGCCAAATTAAAATAAATTAATGTAAATTTATGCTATTAATTTCACGACAGCACGTTTACATACTGAACTGTGGACTTATTGTTCGTTTCCCACCATATCTGGAATAATTATCGTGGTGAAGTTAGATTCCCCCCCCTACATAGTGATACAGTGACGGCTGGGGAACTCCGTTTGTATCTTTTATATGAATATTTTTGGGTTTGTCATGTTCTGGTCCAGAATTAAATAATTTGGCCTAGAGGTATTAAATTTGTTGGGACATTTGAATTGAATTTTAGTAGTCTATGTTCTATAGAGAAAACGGGGAACGGAGTGTAGGGTGTTCACTGTTTACGTTTATGAAACTACGGGCACGGGAGATTATGTGCCGTATGAATAGGAGCACACTATTTTTAGAGCATAAATTGTTTCTCCATCTCTATTTCAGGGCAGTAGATTTTGATACTTTCCCTATATTTCGGGCCATTTTTTGTATGAAACACCCTTATGTCTATGTGTTTTGAGTTTAGGAAACACTAATTAGATGACGTACTAAAAATAAAAATACTCTATTTTAATTAATATTGTATCTTAGAAAAATAAAACTAGTATTAACTAATAATAATATAGCACCGCGTCTTAACTACCCGTTCGGGTTATACGCTTTAAGTACTAATTACGCTAATGGATTAGGAATTGGGAAGGTTTAATTAGAGGAAGTGAACCCGGATTAGCGTGGAGGGAGAGTGGGAAACCATTTAGGAAAAACCAACCCCAGTTCACCCAACCGAGATTCGAACCTCGATCTCCCCGTCCTCTGCAGTCGAGCTCTACACGACAAGCGCGTTAGCCAGCTACGCCACCGAGGCGGGTTAGTATTAACTAAACTAAGCATATTTTTCTAGTACAATTTTTATATAGACTCAATTATTAACTCCTCATATTTTCTCGCTGCACCGTAGGGTGCCTCGGCACCCCATTGAGGTGGTCTGGCTTAGACTATAGAGAAGTGATTCCCAAACTGTGGAACGTGTACCTCCGCAGATACGCGATGTAACACTGAGTTTTCTGAATAATAAAATATTTTATGATAGTAGTAAGTCTGATTGACCAATTAACGCAGATTTTGGCGTAAAGTGATGGCATTTATAAGACTTTCTTTTCATCTGGTTTTGTTTAACTTACCTCTGGGGCATGATTAACATTTGGAGCTACCGTTTATACTTTGCAAGATAACAGATATCTATGTCCTTTTAATACATGAAGAACTGGAAGGGTTACGTTGGTTAGGGGCCGTCCTTATATTACGTTAGGCTTTTTTTCATGGTTTTCAACCCACCCTCCCCTCACCCTATGTAAGGTATCGTAAGATTTTCCATGACCCCCCCCCCTCATAAAAATCCTTACGTAAGATAAATTATGACTTCCGGACCCCTTGTAAGAAAACGTTGGGAAATACTCAACCTCCCCCCTACCCCCCCCCCCCTAAAATCCCTACGTAATTTAAAGATGGCCACTAAGATGGGTGGGTACACAACTAATCAAAGCTCGTGAAATACCGGTAAAAATTATGTTTTCAAATTTCACACAGGCTAAGGGATAGTAGCGCTCCGATTTGTACACTACGTTAATTCACATCTAGTTAGGATTTAGAACTAAGAGACCTCGATTTTATTGGGATTCAAGCTGACCAACTAATCACATGTTATTAGTCAAAATCATCGCGTTTTACTTCCCGTCTGGGCTGAATACATGTATATTAATTGCGATATTGGGGTGGTGGGGATGAAGGTTGAATTATTAAGGAAATGTACCCACATTTTCGTGGGAGAGTAGAAGGAAACGATTGAATAAGATCTCCCCAAAATACCCTCATCAGGGATTTGAACCCCCAGAGAGAAGCGTCTAGCTGGTTGAGATGGCTAGGCTAATCTTTCTGCTCGAGAGTATGATTGTATCTTGACGTTTTATCTCCCCACGTTTAGTCCAACTTGGTCGTCTACACACTTTACGGTCCGGCTCTACACTTCTTATCTCTATCAGTTCTAGGAAAAGTTTTCTTGTGGCCTTGACTGATTAGCGGTTAGCAAGCCTCCCAGTTGTTTAAACAAACCAGTAATTCTGCCAACCTGATGGCTGGAATTCACCAGTTTGTATAACGTTAGCAACGCCATCTATTTTGAGAGCTGAAAGCTCAACACACCGCCAGATAGGGTAGGTAGGGCCTTAAGTTAACTGATTAAAAATATAAGGATATTATAGTTCTTCAGGATAACTAGGTCTAACTACTAATCATCGGTTTCAGATAAATTTAGTAAACCCTTTATGATTAAAAAACCTAGGCCTAAACCAAACTTCATGTAAACATTAAGCTAGGGCCTATTTTGGTTATTTCCGGTCTTGGCTGCAATATTTCATAGGCCTACAACTCACATTAATGAGGATAGTAATTACCACTGTATGCACGAACCAGTTTAAATGGGATAACTTTACTAAAGTTTTGTTGAGGCCTCCCTTTTTATGGTCTTGTCAACTGGTCTGTCCAAGTGTTTTACACTAATGGGGTATAGATGTAAAGGTTGAGTTATATCATAAAAATATTCGGATTTGTGTAGAAGGAGAGTGGGAAAACCTTTAGGAAAATAGAACCACTCATCACAGCCAGCTAGGATTCAAATCCCAACCTCCCCACCATTGGAAAATTAGACCAAAGAGACTAACATCTTGGTCAATATTGTCCCATGAGGTTAGTCAACAGACTACTAACACCCCAAATATGCTGAAGCCTAACCAACCTCCAAACAATAAATCTTAATATTGGAATGTCCCAATTATCAGTGCATTGATGGTGAATAATAATGCATTTTATTAGGGTTTTATTTCAAAGAAAATATTCTTTTAACATTCAGTTTAAGCGTACTATCCCCACTTGGCCTACATTACGATATAGGGCCTAGTTCTATTTAAAGTTATATTATGTGAAACACACACAAACACATTTTGAGATCATTATATGGGTTAATGAGATGACAAGTTTAAATCAGGTAGCACAAAACACCTAATAAATTACAAAACCTAGCAAACATACTCTCTTAACGTAAACCGAAGAACAAGTAAAATGTCGGCGCAACTTACCGTCACTGTATTATGAAAATATTTGCGCCCGCAAGGACTTCGCTCTCGCAAAATGGTCGGCCATAATAACTTTTGACGCAAATTCTAGTGTTCCTCTGCTAACGGTCGCAAATTCATTTTACGTCGTGGTCACAATAATCCAATAACCCTGCAGGTACTATGAACAATTGCTATGACTTAAAGTTTCATTTCTGCACGCTCATGAATGATAAGTATAAAAGTTACACATAAGTTCACTTCGTAATTGATTCTTACAAAGAGGGGTAGCGGAAAGTTTTTTATAGAACACCTTCATAAAAAATACTGGTAGGTTACAGTACAAAATAATGCCAGTAACAAAAATGAGCAGAGCTTCTATGAGAAAGTTACTGCCTCATGAGATAGAAAATACACATTGACAAATTTTCTTGCAGATCACCTAATTAACCATGCTACTGAGCATAAGAAGAATTTGATTAATGAATAAGAACATGTTCTGACGTATGATCCTTGCACTTAGACGATACCCTCTTATTCCACCAGAAACAAGAATTCTCCTTGGACATGGGATGAAACTATAAATAAGTTTGAAGCAACTTTGTGATGTCCTTGGACCTTTAAAAGCCCCCGAATTGCCATGAATAAATTCATGGTCAGTATGTGACACTACTGATCGTTTAAAAATAAAGGTAAAGTGACTTTCTGGAATGCTTGCGAATCCACCAGTGAGAATGTTATTGAATCCTCGGTTAGTCTTGAAACAACGCGAAATATTTCAAGTGAAACAAAGACAATCATAGAAAATAATGGTTTTCCAAGTATATGTACCAAACACTGTTATGGTAGATATTTATGAGGTAAGGTGGTAGAGTTTTTTTTAAATAAGAAACAGTTTTATGATGACCAGTTAACAACAACGATAGAAGCGCTTCAAACATCAATTAAAAGATCAAAACTGCAGGCAATGCCCTGGAAGCAGGACTTGAAACAATATCCTGTACTACCACCGACAAAATGGAGGATCATTGTACTCCATCATCCGTTTTAGAGCTGACTGGATGTGGGTGTAAACTAGGAAGATGTACCCTGAACTGTGATGTGCGACGAACGAGATGGAGTGGACTGAAATGTGCCAATGCAGGGGAGATAATCAAATTTATGATAGTGAGCTTAATGAAGACGAAGACTTATTTCTTCAAAGTGATGATATTTATTACTAAGCTTCGTTTAAAAAAAACCTTTTTTAAGTTTAAATTTATTTATTTATCTGATAAATATAGTATTCTAAACAAACCTCACAATTTTTATCATACCTCATTATTCTTCACCATTCAATTATTATTAAAACAATGTTTTGATTTGTTTTTTAATATTAGGGGTCTCTTTAGCCTCTTACCACAATTTTTACACATAATTATTCAAGTCTACGCCAAAAAAACCATAATAGTTGATGCCTCATCAACTACGAATACAAATTTACAGTTTTGATTCTCAAACAGCATGTTATACACCACGTTGAATAGCTCCACTGTGGATATTAAACACTTTTTTCTGACAATTTATTTTAAATCCTTGATAAAAAACATATTAATTGACTCAATTTATTTTAAACATACCAACAATAAATACTTTTTATTATTTCACAACAGGTTTGTCTGCCATCTTGTTTTAGTTCTCCAGACAAATGTAGAGCTCATACCTATCATCTCTGAGGGAACCGCTCAGATACTATCAGGAAACAGCGTTGTCATTCCTTCGTTTTTCATTTGTCAATTACCTCTAATATAAGATAAATTGGCAACACTGGTTAGTTGCGCTTGCCTCATGACAACAGCTTCAAACATAACTGAGAGCGAGGAGATTTGGCAACAGTTAACTGAGAGATAAAGTTTTTTCTATAAAACCTATGTTCTCTCAGAGGTGATATTAGGTTGTAGTCATTCTTTCGTCTCGATTTACAACAGAAAACTAATGTAATGTGACATCCCAGGGAGATGAGCTAGAAAACAGTATGTATAATACATATATATAGAATTTATATTATATATGAATTTATATAATAAGATATTATATATAAGATAGAATATATATACATTAATATATGTGGTATATTTAAATCTTACTAATACGTTCTATATAGAATGTATAATACATATATATGCATAGCCTATATACTATATATGTTACATAGTAATATAATAGGGGTTAGGAGAGTCACCAACAGGTAAAATCTGGGATCTCGCACCAAGTCTGTTTACTGTTGTTTTAATCTACAGTAGAACTCTAACTATCCGGATTAACGAGTGCCGGACGTGATCCGGATATGCAGAAATACAGATAGTTGGCTTACTCATTTAATTAAGGCAATGTTTTGAAAGAAAACGCAACATCTACTCTAAAATTACTTTTTATATATATAATACAGTGAAGTGGAACCACAGTATATTACTGTATTAAAAATACAGTAAGTTTGAACTTATTAATACTGTAAACAAGAATACAATGAATTTGAATCATAAAGTAGGCCTACAGTACTGTATATGTAAAAATTAAGTTGATACTCAATGTACTGCACATGTTTACGGTAGCAGTGCAATTTGAAAATATCATTTTTACTTACTCTACAAACATTTAACAATTAGCTGCAGTCACACACAATTTTGTAAAAAAATATTTACTGAATTACTAATAACGATCCGGATATTTGCGGATCCGGATGACTAAAGTTTGGATAAATTGAATTCTACTGTATTTTTATATTTATAATAACAGGAGGAATTGCGATTTGTCCATGGCTCTGTCAAATTCCTTCCTCCATCTTGGATTTTTCTCATAAATATGGTATGCTCCATTGCATCTTAACCTAACTTTAAATTGGATAAAGGAACTTGTAAGGACAGACAGACATCGAAGGCTTTTTTATACTATTTAGATATTAGTTATCGATATAAAATGTTTTTATAGAATGTTTTAAAATAAATCTCTGGCGTATCTATGTTCTCCATAGTTAAATTTCCAAAATTTAGTCATCTCCTGATCTGTTACATTCCACTCATGAGATAGTTTTACTCTTCCATTGGATGACCATGGTCTTAATTTTGAAGCTTGGGGGATTCAGACGAGACAAACCAACTTTAAAGGACTAAAATTGAGCCTTTAATTAGGTCGAGATCGGTTTGGACATAGAGAAATGTCCCTTTCTCTATGGTTTGGATAATATATAGTTTGTGTTAACAACAGGATCAATTCCAAGCGCTCAAGAAGAGATAGTCAATCGTCCTTTTCCCCGTTGAGCTACCTACCTACCTTCCCACATGTCACCTCATACCTCCTTACTATCCTCCCAGTCCTTCCCTCTCCACAAACCTATCCATACCCTCTTCATAGGTCAACATCAACCATATCTATTCATTTAATCGTTTAATTGTCCTTACTTATCAGCGCTTTTATTCCGTTTGTTGTACTTACCCAGACATTAACGGTTTGACGGTTTCTAATTTACTCATGTTTGCACACTGATTCTGTTGATCATACTCAGCTTGATATAGACTGCTGGTACAAGGAGAGCGAGGTTCGAATCTCGGTCGGGTGTTTTGAGAGTAGTTTTTCTTAAATACTTTCCCACTATCTTTCTTACCACATAAATGTGGGTACATTTTATCTAAATATAACCTTCCTATTCCCTAAAACCATTGGCGTAATGAGTACATAAGCGTTTAACCCAACGGTAGTAAGACGCGGTGTGTAAGAAGAGTTATAGTGTAAGCAGGTTACGGCAAGAGCGTTGGGGCAGTTAAAGAAACTGTGCTGTTGACTATGTCAAACTTTTAACATTTATTACTACATGGACATTAATAACAACGAAAGGTGGAGCATAAACTTGGACTCTTAGGAAGATGGAACATAAATAGTTGATTTGCTTTAAGATGTGGTGCTGGAGAAGACTTGAGAGGATAAGGTGGACAAAGAGAGTGACAAATGAACATGTCCTAAGAAGAGTGGGTGAGAAGAGAACCATTTGATTGTGATTCTTCGGTACAAAGAAAACTGGATCAGACACATCCTTAGGAGGAACTGTCCTCTACACGACGTTAGAGGAGGAAAGGTTGAGGGAAAGAGGAGCTTAGGAAGGAGGATTCAAATATTGGTTGACTTGTAGGAAGGAAGAACATTCTAGGAGCTGAAGGAAACTAAGGACAGGGTGCATTGGCGGTCTAAATTAACCGACAAAAGGAATTTACCTGTTGTAAGACAAAACACCTAATAAATATATAATTATTATTATTATTATTATTATATTTCAGCCCATAGTCATAAAAAGTGCCTCTATATTTGACTTAGATAATGTTTTGCGATGCTCACTCCATGCTGACTCATGACCGCGCCCCGTGTATACCACACCTGTGGCGAATGGACTGTATGTAGCATTGGGCCAATCCCTAGTCGCATTTAATTTACCTACTACCAAAAATAAATAATTATTTTAAAATGCTATTAGAAACGAAATGAATACGTATTTTAATTTAGACATTTAATATTCAATCTATAATCATATATATTATATAATCAAAGGATTTAAAAATTGTCCTAATCTAGAATAAGAATGTAAGAAAAGTTGTTCTAATAATCAAATACACAGCTTTGGTGGCCACATCTTCTAAGGCGTCACTCTCACAATATATTGGACTGCAATTGATGGGGAGATTGGGGTTCAAATCTCAGTCAAGTGTACCAAAAGTTGTTTTAAATCATTGGTTTTCCACTCTCCCTACACGTAAATGCGGGCACACTACTTATAAATTCAACCTTCATTAGTCTTAGTACATAAGCATATAAACTGAATGGTTAGAAAGACGTGGTGCTAGAATATAATATAATACTAGTTATATTGAGATATTTCAATGAATATGGAAATTCCATCTACCAAAGCAAACTACCAAGAAAAGTGTGTATTAGTATTGTTAGTAGAGTCCTACTAACCTTCTCTTCTGGTAGCGTCGTCTATCAACAGACTGACCTCCAAAACCCGGTGAGGGTAGAGATCAAAAGTAGTACATGGGACTATTCATGCATAAAAAGATTTTGTAAAATTGATCTGCTCAAAGAGATAGTAAACATTTATATACATTTGGAATGAACTGAAACATCTAGTAAACAACCTTACCAAACTAAATATTATATTAATTTAATCAATTATATATTGTATGACAGTGTTAATCTTAACATCACAGTTTTACAGTATTTAATTAAATTTAAATTTAATGAAGAACACATAAAAATAATTTAATTGACAAACACTAAATTATTGTTTTCTAACATTTTGAATTTTAACTTTGATTCATATCCGCATGTATTTATTGCTGTAGCTAAAAAGATGCCAAAACGATATAAAAAAATTATATATTATTTATAATGTGAACTTTTAAAAATTTATAATAAAACAAGCTGAAACAAATAAATCATTGCTATTAATTAAATTGGATTTAGCACGTTTTACATCGGATTGTTGAGCAAAGATCAATGTTAGTAAAACTCTAAAAACCTGTATCGTAAAATACTTGACATTTATGTGAAGGCATGAAGTAAAAAATATAAAGTATTAACACATATACCAGGCGGTTTTGGAAAGACCAAATTAATATGCGTACCGGTTCCATGAAGAAGATGAATTGAATAATGTATGTGTAGAATATTTTTTTTATCTGAGCAAATTTATACCTGGAAGGGGTAAAAAGGGCCTTATAAAAGTCTCGTAATCTCATCTCTATTTACCAAATCAAATTGTGCAGTTCTAGAGCTAACATCGCCATTCACAATCATTATGAAGTTGGTGAGTGTAATAATTGATTTATATCGTACTTCTACACACAGATATCTGTAATAAAAAATGCTGTGAGGTTTAATATTCTGTTCAGAGAGAAGAAAATGTGTTTCAATTTTTTGTTCTCGTTTTATTATTTTAGCACACGTCTTACTATCCGTTTGAATTGTACGCTTACGTACTACTTACGTTAATAGTTTTAGGGGGTAGGAAGTTATATTTATATTAAGTTTACGTGCATTTGCGTGGAGAGAGAGTGGAAAATCATTTTGGAAAAAACCCTTCGGTATACCCGACCGAGATCAAACCTTGATCTCCCTGTCATTGTAAGTCTAGTTTACGGCGAGAGTAGCGCGTTAGACCATGCGGCCACCGAAGGGGTTTTATCATTCTATAATTTTTCAATTGAGTATTATTTAATATTTAAATATCTACAATTTATATAATAGATAAATTATACTAATTTTTAAATTTAAATTGTGATTTCATTAATAGTTTAAATTAATTATTTAGGACTATTTTAAGATAAAAAAAAGGCATCAAAATATGGGATGACTTATATTTAAATTACGTGAATCTATATATTATATTTTAATATATTTGTACTATAAATAATTTAGATTTATTGATGTAGTAAATTATATAATTGACTCGTAGCGGTGCCGAAGCGTTTTAAGGCCTCTGGCTTTAATCGCTCAGCTGACCTTGACGGGAATGTTAGCGTTCAGGTCTGGCAGGTCACCTGACAGTTGTTCTGTCCTTTCTCAATGACATTGAGAATCCAGAGTGTAGATCACAGATCTGGTATCTTGTTGGGCACCGGATAGAATTACAAACTTATCAAAGGTCCCGCAACTAAACACAGTTTTTATATTCTATATTTTATATTGATTTATTTTTTATCTTCATTTAGTTATATTTATTCTATCTTTTCTCAAATATTTATGCACCCACCTTTAAAGAAAAATGTATAGATTAAATAAAATGTACATTTAAATATTAAACTATTTAGTTGTCTCATAACATGACTGATTGTGACTGCTCAAGGTTATTTTAGTTACAATAAAACGTTATTTGAAAGTAATAGATATATTCGCAAGTTTAAAAGAATCAAAGATTGGCTTTTAATAAATGTGTAGTTCTCTTGTGCAATCGAATATAAATGACTAAGAGACCGACCAGTTGATCGTGATCGATATCTTGATTACATCTTGTATAGATCCTCACACAATCCTTAGCTTACAAATGTTTTAAGAAAGACATGGTTCCTGTATTCTTGGCAAATATCAATCGTTCAAGAACCTTTATCCAAATATATTCACTAGTTATTATATAATTTAGTGTTTCAAAAATAAAATAAATCTTTTTCTAAAAATTAGTTTTATAAAAATACTCTTTAATATAATCTTTGTGTTACTGTGTGTTTGTTGATAGTTTAGTAAGACTAAAATACTTTGACCTAAGGGCATAAAAACGGGGGTTCGATGGAATATGGAACACCCCTGGAATCCTAAATATAAAAAAAACCCTTATTGATTCAAGCTCTAGCAAAATTTATAGCAGAGACCCCTTCCCCTTAGAAAAATCAGCTTTCACTAGCTCGTCTTGAATCTAATGTTAAATTTGAAACCGAATGCTTATAATAATTAAAATAAATATTTTAGTTAACTACTGACCTTATTTCATTTATATGAAGTGCATTTCTGCCATCACATTATTAATGATTTTGTTCAAATAAGTTTAATTAAGAAATTCTTGGTTGTTATTAAAAAATTGTTGCTATTTTTTTAAATACTTTCTAATAAAACCAAAGTTAATTTCAAGGTCTACCGTGATTCTGGTAATTTTTGTTGGTAAAACAATTTCATAACATATTCATACGTCAAGTCATGAGATCTCCAGCTGTCCCTTTTGATAGATATAATCACTACCTATAAAATAACAGACGTATTAAAGTAATATTCTATCATTGTTTACACCAAAGAAATATTTAAATGTTCTAAACTGTTCTTCCAACCAAAATCAGGATATAGGTATACATTTAATAAAATGATTTCAGCTGGCTTTAAAATATTCTGGATAGGTAAATCATAAATGATTTTGATAATATGCTCGTGAATCATGTTTTTAGCATATTTATAATTATTTCAGCTTCTTGTTATTGCCGCTATCCTGGCCGTGAGCTCTGCTCGTCCACAGAGCCCTAAGGATGCCGTCGTGGAGTCGCAGTCATTTGACAACATCGGCACTGGTCCATACAACTGGGCGTAAGTATTGTCACGGGTCAGTGATTGCAGTGTTTGGACTGATGAACGGCTCAGAGGTTGACGAATGTTCGGAAACAAGGCGCTTAGGATGAGTCTACTAGGGAATGGAGGAGGTTACATAGCCTGTACTCATCAGGGGCAGGACATGCAGCACCAATTGGAAATTCTAGAACTGTGTTCAGGGTACTGACTGGCAAACCAACGAGAAGAGACCAATGGGAAGACCTAGACACAGATGGGAAGATGACATTAGAATGGATCTAAAAGAGATAGGATGTAATGAGATAGAAGAACTGTCTCATGATAGGGACAAGGTGTAATGAGATGGACTGAATAAAACTAGTTCAATATTGGGATAGGATGTAATGAGATGGACTGGATAGAACTATATCAAGATAGAGATAGGATGTAGTAAGGTGGACTGGATAGAACAAGGGAAGATAGGGATAGGTGGTGTACTTTTGTAAGTGCAGCGATGAACTTTCGAGTTCCTAATGCATAGTGCCATAGCCTAAGTAAATAATAATAATAATAATAATAATAATAATAAAGGCTTAACTAAAATTAATTTCTATTAGTAGGCCTAACTATGTTCAATCCATGCTATTGTTAAATTGGTATTATAAAAAGGGCCCTTCAGGTATTTGACTGCTGTCACGATGCCAACATACATTTTCAGAAATAGTGAGTACTAGACTAAACAGTCTTCCTAATACATTCAGATGTTAGACAGGTGTTTTCTAATTCTTCATACACCTTCAAACCTTGTGACCAATTAAAAAATATGTCACCAACTTCGATGGCCGCATGGTCTAAGGTGCTACTCTCACTGTAAGCTAGATTGCCGATAACGGCGAGCTCAAGGTTCAAATATAGGTAAATGTTAGGCCTACTGAGGGTAGTTTTTCCAAGATAGTTTTCTATTTTTGCACGCAAATTTGGGTACACTTACTATAAATATAACCTTCACAATTCCCCCAAAATTAGCTCAATAAGTAGTTATTAATGAGTGTGTAACCCGAACTGGTAACTACTCACATACACTAGTCCGCGTCAACTGACACACTGACGAGTTCTCCTCCAATAACTCTGTCGTTAGAGCTGTCAGCACGTAAAACCGGATAGCCAGGGCTCAAAAGACCAATTTGGGTGCCATCTTTATGAGTCCAAACAATCACGATATAAGTTTAATATATGTTCGTTTTTAGTTTCAAAAGCGATGACGGAGTTAGCCGTCAAGAGTCCGGCGTCCTGGAGAATGCCAACTCCGATAACCCCTCCAGTAGCGTCAACGGAGATTTTTCTTACGTCGTGGACGGCCAGACCTTCTCAGTCTCGTATACGGCTGACAAGGATGGGTTCCGTCCCCAGGGCGCCCACATCCCGGCGAAGAAGTGATCGATCCTTCTCGAACACAGAATCAAACTTGTTGTATCCAGACTGAAGTCTCAACATTCAATTGTTTCTGTTTCTTATTGTGTTCTGTACAAACATTTGTAGGATATCTTACCGTATAGTTGAATACTTCATTACGATTTAAATACATATCATTTCTTTCTTCGACTGATAAAGTTGTTTGATTATATTTGAAACCTTCTTTCCAAAATAAGCAAAGACTGCAGACATTATTTGTCTTCATAATAACAGAAATAATTTGTCTTTATAAAAACGTGTGTGTGTGTTTCACATACCTTCCACTGTTCTTTTACACGCACAATAGACAAGGGACCGATGGCTTTACTTCCCCTCCGAAGGAAGTTGTGCTACGGATTTTTATCGCTTGAGAAAAATCAGTTGAACCCGATTAGGTATGAAACCCTCAAACAATTTAGGACTTGTGACTTGTAATTTTACGGGTTGGTTTTTAGCAGATATATACAAGGCTGTAGCCACGCGGGGACTGTGGTTCAAATCTTTCTTAGTCCCCTTCAAACTTAATAACTTATTTCAAATGCAAAGAAAACAAGAAAATACGATTATATATCTTGTCACCACCATTCTAATATATTTGTACTTTTTAAATAAAGTTTATGATTGTGTTCATTAGTTAGGCAATAAAACTGAATATACTAATACAAAATATTAATAAAGTAAATAGGAGGTATTAGTGAACGTGGCGAAAGCAGCTGTGGAAGTGAAGTATTTAAGATTAGGAAACAACAAAAGCTTTAAGAGTAGAAACTATTAGAATGGCAGTTCAAATAACATGTCAATAATGGTTTGGTAAAGGATGAAGAATAAGAGGGTGGGGATGCAATAAGTAGAGGGAGCAGAGGGTGCAACTATCAAACCCAACTGGTGACAGTTTGCGAAAATATAAACAGCGGCAGTCAGTCACGAGGTAAGTGCTTCTTATAAATACTGCGACAAATGAATGAGTTTAGTTTTTATTGTTGACTATTGCTAATTAAGTTAATTATTTTGTTGGTTAAAACTGTTTACTCATCCTGGATGCTAGATTTTGTTTTATAAGCTAACACTTTGAATTTCAGCAAATTAATAAAGCCATCCTGTCAACTTTCGTTTTTATTAGGAAGATTCTTTTAGAACACATTAATGTTTTTGCTCTAAAAAGTGATTTTATAGGTATTGATAATATATATCAAATGTGACTGCTGCAGATCACACGATTTGACGTATGGATAATCATTTAAAAATGATTTTAAGCAATATTTTTAACCATCAAAAAGTGTATTTATATCTGAGTTTGACTGTAGGCAGTGTCGACAGAATATCTGGGCTACTGCCCAGAGCACCAACAGTCCGAAACTTCTCCCACACCCATCTTTCTTCCAGCGGGCATCCCTTTCAATAACCCCGTGTATCATGGGCATACAGTCCAAGTGTTTAATGCATGTGAACAGGTTAGAAATGTCTTCATTTGAAAAATGTACAATTTTTGACTATGTGGCCAGGGGTGACTTAACCTTTCCTCCAAGCACCAATTATTAAATCTCCAACTTTATTATAAAGAGAGTGTTGTGATGGGGGAGGGTGTATTGGCCAAAATTGGTTTGGATGGACTTGCTCCCCTTCCCCAGGCTTAAAGAATTCCGTGGGCCCTCCCCTGTCAAAAGTTTGTTGACGATGTGATGCCGATAATAGAGAGGTCTTCCCTCATATTTGTTCTGAAATGTTGATTCCTTTAGAAAATATTTAGAACGGTCTTCACCTGATTTTTTTTTTAATTCGATGCCTTTAGAAGCTATTTGACCTTGGTTTTTAGCTGTATCATAGTATAAATTTAAGAGGGGAGTGAAATAGTTAGATCTATATGGGGCAAATTTATTCTAAAGGGAAAAACTATTTTAATGAGGCAGTCCCCCCCCCCTCCTTTCTCACTAAACCTACACCTTTGCCGCCACTTATGATATTATTTAATAAGTATTCTATATATATATTTCAGAGCATGGAGGTGCTATTTAAGTTTATAAATATTAAATCATTTGGTAGCATTTAAAGCATTTAATTCCTGCCATTAATTAACATCAACATAACCATCAGATAGATTCTAGATTAATTTAATATTTGAAATTTTGTTTTACCTGTGGCAGTTGGGGGTCCTTTCCCCTTAAATTCCTCCCCCTAACATTTTGATTAAGCTACGATCATCTTTACAAGGTTTTTTAAAAGTCTAAGATAATAAATGTTTATTATTAAATGTTATTTTTCAAAATAAAGATAAATTTCAAGCATATTATTCAGTTTTAAAAGCTATTTCAAACATGATATCGGCCCAAAGAACTAGAGAGCTTAAGATATGAACGATTTAAGGGACCAGGAATAGAAGTGTAACCACAGTGTGATAGGCAGTGATAGCCCTTTTCCCCATATCCTAGTTTCCTAATATCTATATGAAACATGATTTCAATACATGTTTTCTTGGTGATAACCAATTTAAAAACAACATTTTCGTACCCCCACAGATCTTTTTTTAGGTTCCAAAAAACCTCTTTCCAATGTTTTTGTTTTTGTTTTAATTACGGTATTGTTTATTAATGTTAATCTTAATTTCGCTGCGCATGCTCAGATGGTTGCATGCACCTACAACTTAAGGGCAGTCAAGCTCACAAGTGGAATAGTAAAGCATGCATTGCACAAATTTACAATTGCTAAGATACAAAAATTAGTAATAATAACAATCAGCCATCAATTTCCTTTGAAGCGTAACTAACAAAATTGACCAACATTTCCAGATAGAACTAGAATTTCTATGAACTTGAAAACAAAGAACACTAAAGTAATTTATATAATTAATCTCAATTTAAAGCTAAAATTTGTTATAGTAAAAGCAGCGATAGAGTAAAAGACCAAATTTGTTTAGAGATCATTTTAACTAAACATTTTAAAATATTATTACCATGTATTTTTAGCACCGTGTCTTACTCTCCGTTTAGGCTACGCGCCTATGTACTATTACACTAATGTGTAAAGGATTATGAAAGTTTAATTTAGAGAAAATGCACCAGCATTTTCGTGAAAGAAGAGTGGAAAATCGTTTAGGAAAACCAGCTTCAGTATACCCGTCCATGATCGAATCCCAATCTCCCCGTCTTCGGCAGTCTAGTCCAACACGAGTGTAGCGCGTTAGTCCACGTGGTCACCGAAGTGGGGACTTCTTATACAGGCTTCACTTTAAACACGATTAAGTCATTGTACACATTTAAGTTCTAGAGTTATAGCTAGAAGTATAAAGGAAAAAATAGATAATTGTGCAGATAATTATGTGGAGTTTTACAAAGTAATTCAAATCAACCCATATATTATATAACTAGCATTGAAGTACCATGCGTTGCATGGGAACATTATTTTATGGTCAAAGGAGTAAAAGACTTAACAGGCGTAAACAGTTTTTAAAGGGCAAAAGGAGTCAGAAGTAAATCTAACTAAACAAAATTAATAAAGGGTGAAAATTATAAACATTCTAAAAGAGATTAAAAGGGTAATAAGGTAAAATATGGCCAAACCGTCATTATTTTAGTATAAAAGGGTAAAAAGGTGGATTGGACACATCCTTAGGAGGAACTGTCTTCTGCACGACGTCATAATTTGAAAGGTTGAGGGAAAGGAATAGATTGTGATCAGAATATGATATTTGGGTGAAAGAGAGTAAACATTCTGTGAGCTGAAGAAAGAGGACAGGCTCATGGTGGTCTAAGTTCACTTAAAGTTTAAATGGATCCATCGTAAGACAGAACACCTAATAAAAATAATTTTTTATCCGTTTATCCTTTTTTTACCCCATTTTCGATTTTTACCCCACTTAACCCTTTGACATATTTTATACTTTTTGCACCTTTTTATCATTAACTAAAATGATAAAAAGTTGCAAAAATTATAAAACTTTTATTGACTTTTAGGCACTTTTTACTCTTTTCCCCTTTTATCTCTATTAACTTTTATATACTTGTTATTTTATCAAATTTAATTTTTGTCATTTTTACTATTTTACCATTTTATCACTTTTACCCTATTTAACATGTTATTATTTTTGCCCTTTTTTTGCCTTTTATACCTGCTTACTACGTTTAATACTTTTAAGAATTGTTAACCTTTTTATCATTTTGTCGATTTTTTTACCCATTTTGTCCTTTTGTACTTTTCACGCCTTCTACATTAAGTAGGCATAACCGGCTTAGCAAAGAAAGAGTAATTTAGGTAAAAAGAAGTAAAATGGTAAATAGGCTTAAAATGTTTTAAAAGCATAAAATGTGAAAAAAATGCATAAAGAGTGAAAAGGGTGAACATAAATGTAACCTATTTTTAAGTAGTAAAAAGATTTAAATTATGGAAAGTTATTAAAATGATTATAAGAGCAAAAAGGACTAAGAGGGGAATTATAAAATAGAGGATAATTGCGTAAAATGGTAAATATAGCCCAAATACATGAAGCAAAATCAATACAAAAGGTGGGAAATGGAAAAAAATAGCCAAACGTTTCTAAAATAATAAAAAGGTAAAAACGTATAAAAAGCATAAAACAGTGAAAAGTAAATAAGTAAAAATAATAATAGTAATAATGGTTAAGGGGTTAAGGAATAAAAATAGCAAAGGGTGCCAAAATGTCAAAAAGGGTAAATATATTCAAAAACTGAAAAGAATTAATAAGTATAAAGGGTGAAAAGGGAAGAAAGTAAATATAAAAATTGTATAAAGATTAAATAAAGATTAAAAAGGACGCAAATAATAAAATGTTTAAATTTGTCAAAATGAAAAAAATAATGTAAAAAGATGCAAAAAAATGACAAAATTGAATTTTTTTTTAAAATGTAGAGGTTGAAAAGGATAAAAATAGTGATAAAGCTTAAGGTAATGAATCAGATAGCCGAAGCTATCATCTATGCATTTTGGTGAGGAGAGCACCTCTTAGATATCATGTCCTGAAAATTGAAAAATGACACCTGGACACGGGAATCGAACCCGGGACCTTCGGCTTAGTACGCCACTGCTCTTACCACTGAGCTATCCAGGATTCGTCCCGTGCCCATGGTCATTCTTCACTCATATTTTAAGGCAGAGTCTATGATGGACGTGCAGAAGTCGTCAGCTTATAAACACGTGATTACATAAGATCACAGCCATCAGACAACGCAGCCACCTGCGACTCGGTAGTTGGCATTGATGCAGCCAATTGACAATTATATATTATAATTGTACGGGATTGCATATATTAATGAATCAGATAGCCGAAGCTATCATCTATGCATTTTGGTGAGGATAGCACCTCTTAGATATCATATCCTGAAAATTGAAAAATGACACCTGGACACGGGAATCGAAAAGCTTAAGGTGTTAAGAATATTAAAAATAATTAAAAGTAAATCTGATAAAATTTTAAAATTCCAGCTTCCAGGGGAACATGTTTATCATGAAGGTCTACAGGAGCTACCAAAACCCGCATTGCACAACTGTATTACTATTAAGCACCGCATCTTAATAACCGTTCGGGATGTACGCTCTTACACTAATGTGTAATGGTAGGGCGATTGTGAGATGAAATGGAGGACCTACAGTTTAACGTGGAATCCGAACCACGGTGGAGGCCTGGCATTCCTGACATTCACAAGATGTCTTGTCAGAGGTGAAGAAAGGGTTTGACAATCAGATAAATCTGTGCCGGGACCGAGGATTGAACCCCCGGACCCCCAGCATAGAAGTCTGACACCTTACCCCTAGACCACCAGGTCACCCACAACTGCATTAAATGTAGTACCAAATCTATCTCGAAGCGTTAATATATCTTCATTTTTACTGTCTCGATATCTTACAGATAGAGAAAGAACTAAAGATTTTGATGAATCTCGACGTTTTTATTACCCCCCGAATCTGAAAATGTTGTTGTAATGTAATTGATTTGCCCCTGAAAAGTATGTGAAAGCATTGACAATAATATCGTCCTAATTTTATAAACGTATCTTATTTCATTTAAATTATGTAGTATATTAAATGGCGCCTAAAGCACTTCTTCTTCTAAGAAGGCAAAAGCCACTGAACAGTGACGTCACGCACGTGACACCAGCCAAGTCAGTTTGACAATATATATTTTTTTAAATAATAACTTCCTCTTCTCGATGGTTCGAAGAGAGATTTTAAAATGTAACTTGAGTCTTTTTCCGGCTCTCGAAGCTTCGAGTAGCACAGAGATGTTTTTGTCTTGTATTTTGTTTTTCTAAACTAAACCTTCTCGAAGCTTCCATGTGCAAGGAATATATACAAGGAATGGTGCTGAACATACAAGATGTCTTTCAGAGGTAAGGCAAGTTTGGCTCAATAACTGACATGAACCCCGGCGTCTAGAGCTAGACACCTGTCCCCTAGCCACCTAAGGTCAACATATCATTTGCATTAATTTAAAACTGATTCAGAACTAATAATAAACTGTTCGATAACTTAAGATAGTGAAAATCTAAGTTTAATAGCGAATCTCGACGTTATTAACCCCAGAACGTTAAATGTTGTTCTTGAATTTATGTCTGTCTGTACCTCTGACTAGAGCCTAAAATATTTTACTGATCGGGCTGAAACTTGGTATCTAGGGCTTATATAGGGTTGCCGCAAGGGGCTTTTGGAATTTGATATCTAACCCTATAACTAAGGGTAGTCCACTGAAAGGCGAAAAGAAAAAAAAATCGATTTTCTCTAAAATCGGCTTCAACGATTTTGATTAAAATTCGTTTCTAGGCATTGATTAAGATTAACAACAAAATGGCTCTTTTCATTTTCCGATGAAAATGACTTCTAGGCCATCTTACAGAAGCAAAAATGTCCATATCTCCGCATCTATTTGAGATATAAAATAATTTCTCATTGTAAAATTATAGCAATATTAAACACAAAAACTTTTATTAGAAATATATTTTTATAAAACCAATAGTTTCTGAAATATTGGAAAATATATTAATAAATTTTTTGAGCTTTAGTTGCACAGAGATACTACCTAAGTTTTAACACAATAATTATCTAATTCCAAAGAGTAAATGGTAAGAAATTCTCCCAAAAATTGATGTTCTTTTCCTTTAACTTTCAGGGGAAATGTTTGTACCGCAATGATCTACCTCTATCAATTTGATTGTTTCTTATTCCGTACAACGTACTGTACATTAGAAATAAATAGTTTTATTTTCATTGCATGCAGTAATATACCCGAATATTTCATTAAATCTTCCACCCAGCCATGATTGTCACTCCACTAGGCCTCGAACTGAGGTCAGCTCAGATCACGCCAACTTGCACCGCTAGAATGCGCGGACCAAGTCCAAGTCCGGACGGCCCAGGGTTATATTACACCAATAAGGACGAGGGGGTAAGGAAGGAGGGGGGAGGGGAATGAAGTTTGTTTCTATCTTTCTTCGTGATAGTGTACATTGTATGTGTAATACTATCATTACATGTATTGTACACACTACAGATTAAATGTAAATAATTGTGAATAGAATAAGATTGCAAGTAAAACATTTGTACATCTGTAGGAACACGCGTCTTGTATCGTATATCACAGTCTTTAGTCATTTTTCCAATATTTTAGGGCAATTTAGCTAAACTTTCCTCTGGCATCCACCCATTAAGGTCCAGTCTATTTAGAAAGCAAAACTCTCCTTAGACTGCCCCAGAATATTTTTGTCATTGGGGTAGCACTCTCCTCTGGCGATGGCTTTAGAAAATCCTGAGTCTTTCTGGGTTACTTCCTTTACTTTGGCGGTTGTCTAGTAACATTCTCCAATAAACGTGGACAGTGAGCGTCCTGCTAGAACCTCGCCCAGGAGGAAGTTACACCAAGTACTTCCATCTCCCCTCAAAGAGCTTCCCCATCAGCTCCACATAAAGAGTTCCAGTTGATGAGCTTGGTCGCGGGGAAGGGACGCCTGAATAAGAAAGAACTTCAATATGTCGAGCGGCTCCGGCAGGGGCAGGAACAAGATACGCGACTGGCCATGGTTATTGAAGGGTTAAGGGGGACCGATCCATCAGCAGAGTTAAACAAACAGTATCAAATATATAAGGAGGTCCTATTCAAATGGGTGGAAAGATTTCAGAGTTGGAAGGTGTGTATTCCAGAGGGTTTAGTCAGTGATCTGATAGAAGAGTACCATCAACTGTATGGGCACTATGGCGTATACAAGACGGTCAGGGTGTTGAGAGAGTCATGTACCTTTCCGGCAATGCTCCGCAGGGTAAGGAACATCTTAAGGGGGTGCGACACATGTCAGCGCACTAAACCTCCAAACACCAGAACCGAAGGGAGACTCCAAATAGTTATAGCTCACCGGCCTTTAGAAAAGGTATTTGTAGACATCATGGGCCCGCTACCAAAGGGAGTCAGAGGTGCACAGCACGTATTTGGGATGATGGACTTATATACTAAATATATAAGACTGTATGTTATTAGGAGGGCTACGGCCCGAGCGGTCGTGAACCGTGTAACTGTCAATTATATACAGGAAATGGGCAAGCCAGGAATGATCGTCTCAGACCATGGGCCCCAATTCACTAGCCACCACTGGATTGGAAGTTTGAGGGAGAAAGGCATTAAACAGGGATATACGGCTATTTATCACCCGGGTTCAAACCCGTTAGAAAGGGTACACAGGGATATAGGAAGAATGCTACGGGTTTATTGTCATAGCAATCACCGCTCGTGGCCTAATTATATTACCAAGATTGAAGAATGTGTCAATCAAACAATACACTCCGTGACCGGCTTCACCCCCCACGAACTCATTCACGATGATAGGCCACCCAGACCACTAGAACGGCTGTTTCAGTTTCCTCCAGGGCATGAGCTGTCCCGAGAACAGAAATTAGAACGGGCCGGCCGCAACATGGAACAAGTGGCGGGTAGGAGGATAGCCCGAGACGCGAGGACCAATCGTAGCCCAGCTGAGTATAAATTAGGAGACCTAGTTTTCGTGAAGACACACAAATTGTCATCCGCACTTACCAAGGAGACCAGTAAATTATTTTTACTTTATCAGGGACCAGGTAGGGTGACAGCGGTCAGGAGTAATAATGCATATGTTGTCCACTCCAAGGACTCTGATGAAATTATAGGTACTTTTAATGCAGTGCATCTAAAAAAATACTACCCGAACCACCACGACCACTCACATTAGGTGTGGTAAAATTCATCATAATACTCAGGTGTTTTTATTTTATTGAATAGCCAGGGTCCATGGTTCCATTCCTGGGAAGGTATAACGTTATTTATATATCTAATTAATAATAAGAGTGCCAACAGTAGTGTGTGACGGGGTCAAAGAATATTAAAGGGTCTTGTGTTAGTAATTAAATGTGATTTAACGAACAAAAAATCCCTGAACTATGTACATAACTAAGTTTAGTGAAAGGTGCAGCAAGAAGAAGTTTAAAAGGAGGAAGAAGGTTCACTCCTGGTGAAGTGCCTTCTTGGAACTGTGGAAAGGATTATAGCCAGGAATAATGACTACACCTCTACCAACAAGTTTAAGTGAGAAGTGTGCAGCGGTAGAGTCAAGTTTTAATTAGTGTGAGGGTTGGAACTATGTATATTGATGTGTGTTTTTTTCTTTGTGAATATTTATGTAATGTAACTATCATCAATAGAAAGGACTGGCAGTTAGGCCTGTTAAAAAATTTGTTTAGTAATATATAGACAAATCAATTGTAATGATCATTGATAAAGTGCTAAGTTAGCAGAATATAGATAGTTGTGGTTAGGTAATTGTATTGGATATATATGTATATATATGGCAAAATAGGGGCTAATTATGGTAGCTAATAGGCATGAATGTATATTATGGTGTGGACTGTGAAGAACCGTATAAACAATTTTCACACAGTCCACAAAGGGGGTAGTTGATAAGGACAAATTATTTATAAGTATAAAAATAGGAACGACAGTTGATGTGTCTCCCTTTCCTGGAAGGGGGGGTCCACCAGATGAGGAACTGAGTCGGTGGCCTAACCGTCAGGAAGGGGAAACAAAAAAACTTCGAGTTCCTTCTAACAGTTTGAATTTTCCACGTTCCCATTGGTGCAAATTCAAACGGCAAAGAAGGGTAGGACGGTAATGACCAGTAAATAGCGGTCCAACCGAGGTATTAAGGTGCGGTAGAAGGGAGTGCAAGTATTTTTCAGTTTTTATAGAATATAAATTTGTTGGCCAAAATAAATCAAATATTTCTCCAGTAGCAATGTAGAGTTTAGTTTTCTACACATACTATTATCAACAGATCTTGAATATCTGTCAAGGGTGTCCTGGAATTTTGTCAAAACATTTTAAATAAAGATAAAGTGTTTTGACAACATTCCAAGACACACTTTACAGATATTCAAGATTTGTTGATATTAGTATGTGTAGAAAACTAAACTCTACATTGCTACTGGAGAAATATTTGATTTATTTTGGTTAAAAATATGTAATTCTATAAAAACTGAAAAATTACTCGCGCTCCCTTCTGCCGCACCTTAAGTAGGGTTGGGCCGAGCAAATCTGGCATTCTGTTTTTTAAATTACGGGAGGACTCGGGTGAACTGTGTGACGCTCGGGTACCATAATGATGGGGGGACTTCACTATTTTATTAAGCATAAAAGTTGTAATCAGGTGATAACGTAATTAATAAAAATGTGGTGTGTTACAAATAACATTAATCATTCATTATACCCTATACTTTCAATATTTTAACGGCCAAAATAAGTTCAACAAGAAAAGAAAAAGGTATCGTAACATGATTATCTTAACTGAAATGTTTATCATACTATTTAAGTATTTAAATGAATTAATTAATTTTATTTACTGATTCTTAATTACATTTAACTTAATTCAATGTCCGAGCTTGCTATCTTTATCATGCAACCAACCAATCCATCAAAATCGATACCTAAAGTTATCTAATTATAAATTACTTGCATTATTATGTAATGTGCATGGAGTCCATAAGACTCTCGGCCATGTTTAATGTCTATTGGAGACAAGAGCTCATATTTTAGCTTGTCTTGACAGTAATGCATAGCAGGTCTCCAAGGCAGATTAATGTTTATGTACGTATTTGTAATTGGGTTTTCAGGCTTGCCAACGCAAGGCATACTAGCACTTAATCTAAATAAATTATTATAATTGTGTGTGATGTAAGTTAAAACGTCCAAAATGCGATTCTCAGTTTGAGTTGGACCTACACATGATGTGGATATATATTTGAGTTTATGTCTAAATTTATTGTGTGTGATGTTAATAAAACGCACATCAGAGGGTGAAGATCTACAAAAATGATTGGTTATCAAATATTTGGTTAGCAAGATTGCTTGATGGGCTAGTGCGATGGGAATAAGGGTTAATATGATAAAAGTCACATAACCGATTACAATCAACTTTTACTGCGTGGATCGAATTAGCTCTTCCTTACATGAAATATTGCGTCATATCACGGACCAGAAGATCAGCAGACAGAGCCCGTGAAGAAAATCAACGAAAACACCACTCAATATATATTTGTTAATTAGAAGCCTTAAGATGCTATTTAAAATAGTCTTTTCAAGATTTATTTTTTAAATTGGATTCTTCTAGAAGATGTTTGGAGTGGTCTCCATCTATAACCATTTTAATATATGTATATTTCCTGAAGATATTTGAAGCGGGCCTCCCCCAACAACTTTGTGAAATTAAGATGATCTTGGAAGCTATTTTGAATATTTATCGCCTGTAAATATGTTTAATATGGGATGTCTTCAGAAACTTTTTTGTAATGATCCTCCCCTTGTAAATTGTTGTTAATTGGATGTATTTAGAAGCTGTTTGAAGAGGTCTTAATCAGTAATTAGTTTGAAAATTAGGTGTCTCTAGAAATACTTTGGCGTAATCCCTCCCAAGTCATCATTTTGACATTAAAAAAATTAAATGCCCTTAAAAGATACTTGTAGTTTTTTGTAATCGTATAGTGAACATATTGACATCCGAATGTATCAGAGTAGCGGGACCTTAAAATATTGAGGGGAACCAATTTATTCCAATGGAGGAATGGAGGTAAAATTTATTCCAAGAGGGGGTGCTAGTACCCGCAGCCCCCAAAGTTCCCCCAGCTTCATCCCCAATATTAAACTGTGAATGGAAATAAAACTTTTAGAATTGATTTTTGTATCTTTAAGAAGATAGGAAATGGTCGTTGGAGGTACCCTACAGTTTTATTAGGCTTGGTGTACATTGCTGACAATCCTGCATACCATTTCGTATATACAGACTGAATATTGAAAATATTATCAAGCTTTCAATGTGCACAGGTAAAAAAGGCTCAGGTGGGTTTCATCATCGTTCATACAGAGAAGTGTTCACTGTAGTGTGTGTGTGTGTGTGTGTGTGTCTGTGTGTGTGTGAGAGAGAGAGAGAGAGAGAGTGATTGCCTCTGGATTGAGAGGCCTGATTTTGGTATGGACTAGCTTCACTGAATATAATTATTTTCTTAAACATGAACACTTCCTTTACTTATAATAAGTGAATAATGGCACAGTGTTTTATAAACTCACTCTCGGCATTGTTTCTTGAAGTAGCTATTCACCACAGGAAGTGACTGTTAATCATTCATGACACTAAAGCGTAGCCCTTACATACCTCCATTGATATAATATATTTCTACCATCCGTAACGTTATAGTCAGTGAAGCAACTAAAGATTACCAGTAATTAGCTGATATTAATGAGAATAAAACATCAACATTTATTCGGTCCTGTTTGCCATGTAGCGTCCAGACTCTCATAACATGAGGGGCTACTTGTGTGTTTCCCCATAGTGGGCTTTGTCATGTCATATGGGATAAGAAACATTTATTAACATTGTCTTTAAATAACATTTTATAATTGAATATTTTCATTGAACCACTCCTCGGTGTGAGCTCACACGAGGTCAAGCAATATATTAAACATGGGAAGATTCCCGGGTAGTTTATTACGAGAGGGAGAACAGGCTTATCAGTCTAGTTAGAAAATGGTAGCTATCTCTACATGCTTGGGGGTCATCTATCTTAACCTACTGAGGGAGGTTTTCTATATTATGAAATAATTCCTTGGTAGCAGGAAATAGTTCCTGTTCCCGAAGTTTTCACCCTCTCTGAACACAGGACAGAGTGACTCTGACAATAGAGCATCAGAGGTGTTTTATCAAGTTGGTATTTACAGAATCAAAGTAGTGTAGAGAGTTTGAGGGAAATATCTTACCTGGAACAACAGGATAATAGGTTGGCCTATGGTATCAAGACTAGGGTAGATCAATTCTTTTAAATCAACTAACCTAATTACACTAACAGGTCATTTCTTGATCAGGAAACATGAAGTGTTCAATGAACTGTCTAATTTATTTAACTAAATATTGTTTCCATCAAACAGAATTTATTGCTGAAAGTACTTTTTATTAAACTAGTTAGAATGTAACCAACACTTAATTTACTTTACTTTACACCCAGTCCTGTTTGCTGTGGCCTGGGTTGCTATTTTTATTCAGGCCATATATTTTCCACTACCGGCTGGCTAGGCCTGTCCTAGCTTAATATGATTTACAATCTAACTTAAGACTAGAACAGACACAACATCCCGTCCCCGACCATTAATTCATCACTGTGAAAGGGTGATCCACATTTTACCAATGATACGTTTTTCGGCCATGCTGGGAATCGAACCCGGAACATTTAGTTCAGTAGACAGATTAGCTACCGACTGAGTTAATGTGTCGAATATCCGACATTAACTAAGTTTAATTAATAAATTAGAAAGTGGTTCACATGTGTACAGCTAATAGCTGTACAGTATTTACTGGATTCTTTTAGCACCGAGTCTTACTACCCATTCGCGTCATACGATTATATACTAATTACACTAATGGTTTTAAGGGAATAGTAATGTTATATTTAGAGTAAGTATACCCTCAATGGCTTGGAGTGAGAGAAAGTGGAAAGTTATTTTGGGATGAAAAATCCACCCTCAGTACACCCGACCGAGATTCGAAACTCAATCTCCCCGTCATCAGCAGTCTCGTCTATTGAGATAGTAGCGCCTTAGACCACGTGACCATTGAATTAGGTTATTTTCTGTTTTAGTTATTTTAAATTAACAATATAGGCCTACTTGTATAAAATATTAAAATATATCTAACAATAACTTAAGCTAAATCTTATTTTTATAAATATTATCTTTAATTAGTTAAAACTATTATACAGAGGCATTGTGTGGAAAAAATATATAACTAAATTTAGAAACAAATGTTATTTTCAAATAATGAAACCAAGCAATAAAATATTCTCATAAATAAAGATTAATAAATGGTTATCATTTAATATCATAGCATAAATTTGCTATTCAAATTGTCGGACTAATATTCTTGAAGCAATGTAAACCTTGCAACCTGTAAGGTTTAAAGCCTACCTAACCGTATTCCACTATGGTATAGCTTATAAGGCCATAGTGTAGTCCGTCAAGGTAGTACTGCTCCCTTTTAGGTTAATAGAGTATACATTTTATATTATCGTTGATAACCGAAACTTCCCCTATGTTTTATCAAATGTTTGCTCCTACCTTAACGTATCTCATATCAATATCTGGCAGAAGTTTATAAAAGTAATATCAAATAGAATGTTATTATTTTCTTGAATATCATACTTTTTATTTCGTCGTTCTACCTCTTTAAAGCTCTCCATAAACTTTATATTGAATATATCTTGAAATGTTATACAGTTTTAAATTGTGATGTATATATTTGTTTTAGTTTAATAATCTCACTACTTCAAAGTAAGCCGGAACAGTTTATGGAGTAAGTTGATTATATTTTTGAAGATTTAAGAAAATACCAGAGAATAAATGAAAAAGCCATTATTATATTAGCTTTGATTTTAATTGGCCAAATGCGTTACTTTTATGTTCACAAGCGATACGTATATGTATGAGCTATGCTGATGGACTAGGATGTAATGTAATTGATTTGCCCCTAAAAAGTATGTGAAAGCATTGACAATAATATCGTCCTAATTTTATAAACATATCTTATTTCATTTAAATTATATAGTATATTAAATGGCGCTTAAAGCAATTCTTCTTCTAAGAAGGCAAAAGCCACTGAACAGTGACGTCACGCACGTGACACCAGTCAAGTCAGTTTGACAATATATATAATTTTAATAGTAACTTCCTCTTCTCGAAGGTTCGAAGAGAGATTTTAAAATATAACTTGAGTCATTTTCCGGCTCTAGAACCTCCCAGTAAAAAACATGTAAAAATGAAAAGTGTATTAATCATAATTCTTCAATAGGCACCCCATCGCGGGTAACGTAAATCCAGAACGTTACAATTGGCTTCCCAACTTAGGGGCACGAATTACCTCCCCGAGATACAGCACAAGATACAGCAGAATTACCTCCCGAGATACAGCACAAGATACAGCACAAAATTACCTCCCGAGATACAGCACAAGATACAGCACGAATTATCTCCCGAGATACAGCACGAGATAATCCCCGAGATACAGCACAAGATAAACCACGAGAAAACAGCACAAGATACAGCACGAATTATCTCCCCGAGATACAGCACGAGATAACTCCCCGAGATACAGCACAAGATAACTCCCGAGATACAGCACAAGATACAGCACGAATTACCTCCCTGAGATACAGCACGAATTACCTCCCGAAGGTAAGCAGTAGAGGACAACGCCGAAGACCGAGATAAGCAGTAAGCAACGCCGAGGCCCGGATAAGCAGTAAGCAACGCCGAGGGACCAAGATAAGCAGTAAGCAGCGTCGAGACAAAGCAGGAAGCAACGCCGGGGACCAAGATAGCAGTAAGCATCGTCGAGGACCGACAGAAGCAGCTTACATCCCCAAAAGGGGACAAGGGGTGGGAGACGATTTCTAAAGAGATCACAGATAAGTCATCAACAGAAACTTAAATTAAATAGTGAAAAATATATTTATGTCATTTGTGCATTTTGGGGGTGGAACGTATTAATTTTTTTGTGATTTAAATTAAGGGAATAATTAAAAAATGGCAAAATTCAAATGATAACAGTGACGCTAGTAGCTATTCTGAAGAGGTAGCTGAAAATAGACCTAGGAATCAGTTAGGTCTAGAACAATCAGATGAGGAAATAAGGGAAAGTGAACAGAAATGGAGAGTCATTTGCAGAGGGAGAGAGAAAAGGAGATAGGACAGAAAAAGAAAGAAATGTTATAGTTGATGAGGAAGAAAGAGAAAAGAATAGGGAACAAAATAGGGAAAGCAACCCATAGTAGACTTAACCCAAATTATGAAAATGTTACAGCAAATGGCAGAGGATAGTAAAAAAGCTAGCCAGGAAACATAAACAAGAAATAATAATGCAACTATCAAAAATAGATAAAAGTACCCAGGAAACTAAACAGGAAATAGATACAAGTAGACACGAAATTTAATCAAATAATATATGCAAATACCCAGGCAATTAATCAGAAATAGTTTACAAATCAGACTAAACTTGAACAAATCAATAAAGAACTAAGTGCTAAAATAGAGTTAAGTAAGGGGGTTTGTGATCAGAGATTTGGTTATGTAGAGCAAAAAATAGACCAATTAGAGACAGTTCATCAAAATTTTAGCAGTACAGCTAAATAGGTAGACAAAAGTGATAGAACAGGAAAAAGTAAAACAGATTTTGATTGAAAAGCATGAAAACCTAAGGAAAAGGACAGTTCAAGTTAATGGAACAGATTTCAGCTAATAAAAAAAATAGAACAATTAGAACTGAATCAGTGAAAGGGTTAAGAAGTAGAAATTAAAGTTGGGAATCTGGACCTTCAGGTAGAACGCAATGAAAAGGAAATAAATGAGGTAAAATCAGTACTTGATTCTCAGCAAGACACAAATAAAATTTTAATAAAAGAACAGATAGATGGGATCGTAAATAAGGCAGTAGAAAAACTAGATAAAAACTTACCGATTTTTGTGGTTGAAAATCAAACAAATCTAGGGGAATCTAGTAACTTACACGATACTACCAACTTTATTTGCTAAGGGACCTAAGAGAAACGTATTAGGCACTTTATTCCAAAATTTAAAGGAAAGAGAGGAACATTTCAGCAGTTTCAATATATAAATAAAGTAAAGAGTATTTAAAGGAGAAAGAATAAACGAAAAAGTCAAAATAGAGATATTTTTATCAGGCCTAGAAGATGAGGCGAAATCCTGGCAGATAGTATAGAGAGTGATGGGGGACATACGAGCAGGCTAGGGAAATATTTTTGGAAAAAATATTGGTCTCAAAATTATGCAGGATGATTTTCTACAATTAATTTTTAATGGAAAAAAATAACGACAAGGATGGTACTATGAGTGAATATTTCAATAAATTTTAAACAAAAGGCGAAATATTTGCGATACCCAGTAGTTAGAGGATAGATTGATGGTCTTCTAATGAATCATTTTCCAACTCAGTACAAGACGTTCTCATTAGTATAAATAAACAGAACATCAAAGAAGTAGAGAGAGTAAATTAATGGCATTTGACGATAGATATCAAAGAAACAAAGAAATCAATGAGCAAAACAAACAGATTTAATATTGATAGGCATAGGCAATCAACAACCCTCAATTCAAAGAAATTAATAATGGACAGATAGGCAGAGATATCAAAATAATTATCCAATACCAGAGCAAAATAGAAAATATCACATCCTAGAATAGAATATCGACAGGATAGGAACCAAGGACCTTCGAGGCAAATAAATTCGAGTGATCGACAAATTAATAGAAATAACAATACAGGTAACCCAGATTCACAACCAATCAAGTACATTAACCTCCAAATTTTAATTATGTGCCACCCTTCCCAGGGACATACAAATTTAGATAGGTACAATCTAGACAAGGGAAAACTAAAAAGTCAATCACGTGACAGTCCGTACGTGATGAAGATTACAAGTAAAAATCGGACCACAGAAAATCAGCCATATTTAAATATGTTAGACAAATGTAATACTACAGGGTAACCCAAAAGAAGACTTGTTATTTGAAGCAACCAAAAAAAACAAATATAGTAAATCAGTATCACCATGAAAAATTTAGGAAAATTAGGGGCTATTAAAGTAAAAATTGTTACTAGACACAGGATCAGAGGTGACAGCAATGTCACAAGAATGTTTTGATGAAATAAAAAATAGTGATTAAAAACGGCCATTCCGTATTCCCAGTAACCAATACAGAAATTTATAGGCGAAACAGGGACTAAAAACAAAAAAGGTTAAAAAACAAGTATTAATTATGTTGAAATAATAATATAAAAATGAGTATCATATTTTTTATCATTGAAAATTTAAATGTTCCAATTATTTTTAGGGTCAGTTTGGGGTTAGCAGGATTTGAGGTTGATATAAATTATCAAATATAAACAGGTTCATTAATAAAAAACCCTTTTAATTTGAAAGTGCCATTTAGCGAAAAAAGTTTGTTCAAATATTCAAAGGGACTACAAGTAAAGGGAATATTGAGCAAATCAATTTCAACAAAATAATATAAAAAGATTACAACAATTATAGTCAATAGTCTACAAATACCTTGGATAGATATAGAAAAATTAATTTGTAAACTGTCAGCCATCGTAAGAGCAAAAAAAAATTATTTAGACGTAATTTTGGCAACATAAAAAATCTTTTAAAGAAAACGGGAAATTAAAAATTTTACAAAATGTAAATTGGGAAAGTATCAGATCATTCCCTTTCAATAGCAAATCATATCTGTACCCTATAGCCAGAGATCAGCTGTAGAGGAAAACCTTAATCACATGTTGGAAGGGGATATAATTGAGCGGTGTAGTTCTGACAAATAAACCCATTAGTGGTAGTTAAGAAAAAAGATGGGGGTGGGGTTTGTTTAGATGCCGTAAAGTAAATCAAATTTTAAAATTAATGTTTAATGAATCACCAGCACCAGCGAATGAATTAATTCAGAAATTTGAAGGCTGTAAATTTTTAACTTCACTAGATTTAGTCAGTCTTTTTGGCAAATTGAACTAAAAACCGACTCTAGAAAATATACCTCTTTTTAATACAATGGAAGAACTTTTTGTTTTAAAGAATGCCCTTTCGGACTAACATTTATCAACAATAAGTTTATTAGGGGATTAGAAAAGGTCTAGGCCCTGAGGTGCTTAGTTTGTTAACTCTGTACTAGTGACATAGTAATTGCATCAAAAAATTTGAGCAACATGTAAATAGTTAGAATTGGTATTAAGTAAACTTAAAACAGGAGGAATGACATCAATTTCAAAATCTTCTTTTCTTTGTGAACAAATAAACTTTTTAGGTCATATAATTATCCCCAGAGGGAATTTCAGCAAAAAAAAATAAAACCAGGTTCAATTTAGAATTTCCTACCCCAAGAAAAAAAAACAATAAAAGCTTTTTGGGCTTATAATTATACGAAAATTTGTAAAAAACCATTCAGCACTTGTGATACCATTACTAAATTTAACAAAAAAAAAATCAGGAAGGGAAAATGGGGCAGTGCAAAAGATGCAGCAAAGGACCACATTTAAACAAAAAATTGAAAGTACAGTACCTTAAAAACACCTGACCTTGAACAACCCATGAACTTTATGTTGTGACGCAATCTGGATTGGCAAAAAGGTGCTGAGCTGTTTAAATTTTTGATAAAAGAGAGACCGTGGGCCGTTTAGCATATGCTAGCAGAGTACTTCATGTCTGAAGTTAATTATACAATTACAGAAAAAAGAACTATTACTATAGTATATTGGATGTCAACAATTTAGAATTTAATTATGGAAAAAAAAATACTCTTTACACGGATCATAAGGGAATTAATTTTTATTATAAAAATGTAAATTTCTTTATGGTCGCTTAACTAGATGGTCTACTATTACAAGAATATAATTTAACAATAAAATTTATAGCAGGAAAAGACCAAGTAAAAAGCGAACTTTATCACGCTATTCCACCTGAAGGCACAGTAGAAGGTACCCCTTGATAGGGAAATTTTAGAGTTTTAGTACATAAAAAGAAAATATTAATGAAACAGAAAAAATAATAAAAAGGAAATTACCAGTATGTCAAAAAACAGGATAAAAAAATAAACAAAGGGGTTTACAGAATTAGACAGTCAGAAAACCCCAAAATTTGAAATTTCAAATAACTATCAAATTTATAATAATTTATTTTCAAAAAAACCTCTATAGATAAAATTTGGACTATTTGTATTCCCCCAGAATTTTAAAAATAACTGTAATAGAGAATTGCCATAACAGTACCTCATGTAGGGGTTTAAAAAAATGTTATAATTTTTAAGAGAAACATGTAATTTTCCCAGATGAAAAGAAATATAGCACAAGTATTAAACAGTGTGGACTATGTCAAAAAACCAAAATCCTAATGTAAAGTATGAGGCTTAATGAAAATGTATTAGTGACCAACGTTACAATTTTTTTTGTCGATATATTATGGACCTTTAGTATTAGAGGTGTACAGTATATTTTTGCTGTTCTAGATATTTGCACTAAATATGTTAATTATATACAATGAGGAGAGCGACTGCAATTTCAGTCACAAATAAGATATAAAATCTATGAAAGATGTAGGGGATTCCCCAAACTATTGTTTCTGATCATGGAACACAGTTACAAGATAAAATTTGGGGTCAACTTTAACGATAACAAAATTATTGTAAAATATACTTCTGTATATCATCCCAAAGCAATAGTGGTTAAAAAAGTTTTAACAGAGAGATAGGAGGTTTTTAAGGTATTTTTGTATGATAATCAGCTTCATGGGCAAATTATTAGAAAGAAAAGAAATTTGTCCCAAATTCAATAACTCATGAAGCACAGGTTACACACCTCAAGAATTAATGATGGGAATTTGACCAGTTAGAAACCGAGAAACTCTTTCAGTTTTCCACAAAGGTTAGAAAAAGATATCAAACTAAATTACATCTAGCAGTAAAAAGATTAAAGATACAGCAGAGAAACGAACCCCGGTACCATGATAAAAGATTCTTAAAAACCCATTGAATACGCAATGGCCAGTTAGTTCTTGTAAAAATCATCAATTATTTATCAGCTTGAAAAAGGAAGTAAAAAGTTATTTTTACTATGAGGACCATTCAGTAAAATATCCCAAAAAGGTCAAAAATGTATAAATTAATTCAAAACCCCTGAGACTCTTAAGACTAGAGTGTTTTTAATGTTACAGAATTAAAACCCTATTATAGCAAGAAGAATCTAAACATTTTTTCAGCTACATTAATTATAAAGGATAGGAACAGGTTTTTTTTTACATGATTAAATAGTAAAATGGACTATGCAAGAGTCGAACCTGGAACCTGTAGCACAATAACTAGAAAAAATACATGTTAAAGAGTCACCTCTTTCTGAGCAATGCGTGTTATTTTGAGTGAGTAAGGAGGAAGACAACCCCAAAATGAAATTGTAAAGAAACCAAAAAACGACCCAAAAACGGAAAGTAGACTAATCTTTTAGTTTCTGAAAAGGAAGTTAACCTTTTTTGTAAAAATTGAGAGGGTTGTAAAACAAATTCTATAATTATTCCTACGTCGCACTTAATACGGTCTTTTCATTGAGGTATATAGGTTTAGGAAGTGGAGTTGAGGTTTTTTCAGATATGGTCTTAGCTATGGGCAAGCCATGATCTAGATTAATTAATCGTCGTTATGAGTTTAAGGATGGCCCGAGGGCATCTAGCAGCGTTGAGGAGAATTGAGTGAGGAAGTTGAGGTGTATTAAGCCATGGACTTAGATGTAATAAGCCATGATGAATAATTTCATTTTTTTATAAGTGGTGAGTCAAACGGATCACCAAAGTTCAGGTAGCAGGTATTCACAAACATAGAGTTAGCACAACGCAACAAAGAGTCAGTTATAATAAATGAGGCAAAGGCCTTAAGCTTTCCACTAAATAATATGCGATAAATATCCAATGGTTAGTTCTGGATTAAAATTTAAAGATATTGAGGAGATTATGAAGAAGTTTAAAAGGGTATTCTGTGATTACGTGATGTAATAATGCTAATGTATTAGCAAGGATGAGAGCTAATTAGGGTGTTAGACCTAATTAGGCTACTATAAAAATAAAAATAAATTTTATTATAATTTCATTTTTAAATGCCTCAGGCAAATAGGAAATAGTCAAATGATTGTAATCAAATAGAGAAAGTTGCAGTTAAAGATTTTTCACTAATGAGAAATTCATTATTCAATTAAGGGGAAAAAATAATTTTAAATATTTTATGATTCCAAGATTATCGTCTATATATTTCAAGTATTTTAAATTTGTTTTGAGATTAGGTATCCTCATGAATAAATAAAGATTTTGGTAAGGTGATTCAGATGTTCTGTTATTATCCTTTCTCTGTCCGAAACAATGTAATTATATTATCTTTTAAGTAATTGGGTTTATTTTGTAAATTCTTTTTGTGTTTTTAAGCTTATTATTTTGTAAATGTAATTTAAGTGAAGGCTCATATAGCGAATTTGGCCGTCAGGCTTTTAAGAGTATAATAGTGGCTCATATAGCGAATTTGGCAGTCAGGCTTTTTAAGGGTATGTGTAGCATTAAGAGTGTTTGGTTAAGTATGTTAAAATAATAGTAAAAGTGGATCCGTGAAGGATCGTCATCGTAATACTAATAATTAAAAGTGGATCCGTGAAGGATCATTGAAATGAATAAAAAGTGCAACGAAGTGTTTAAACCAATAAATGATTAAAAGACACTTTGATTAGTGACAATTATATTCAATTTTTTTTATTAACAAGTTTAATGTATTTTAATCAATCTTAAGGACGTAATAGCAACGAATTTCGTTTTTTTTAAATAAAAAACTTTCATTAGTAATGATTAAAATTTATATTTTTATATTAAATTCAAATGTTCATATAATAAACTTATTTTATTTTATTTCAATTAATTGTAATTATACTTAACAATTTTATATCTTGATATTTGATTTATCTAATTTCAACTTTTTGATTAACATTTTATATTTTAATGTTTGCTTTATATAACTTCAATATATATATAATTCATGTAAACTTACAGTCGGAGAACACCACTTCAAATATTATCATTCAAGAACAACATTATACAGAGTGTTCCAAATTATTGGAATTTATCTAATTTGTGAAATGTTATACAGGATGTTTCAAAATATTGTAACTTGTGAAATTTTATACAGGGTGTGCGAAAAATGATCATGCCGTCTTTTCTCGTCTTTTATTTTTTTTAGCAAAGCGTATCAAAAAGTATACGACTAGGTCTCTACTTTCAGATACACTTTGGGGGTATTGTAATGTAATTGATTTGCCCCTAAAAAGTATGTGAAAGCATTGACAATAATATCGTCCTAATTTTATAAACATATCTTATTTCATTTAAATTATATAGTATATTAAATGGCGCTTAAAGCACTTCTTCTTCTAAGAAGGCAAAAGCCACTGAACAGTGACGTCACGCACGTGACACCAGTCAAGTCAGTTTGACAATATATATAATTTTAATAGTAACTTCCTCTTCTCGAAGGTTCGAAGAGAGATTTTAAAATATAACTTGAGTCATTTTCCGGCTCTAGAACCTCCCAGTAAGACCGAGATGTTTTTGTCT
Organism: Timema cristinae; assembly: GCA_039000515.1. Lineage (NCBI taxonomy): Eukaryota > Metazoa > Arthropoda > Insecta > Phasmatodea > Timematidae > Timema > Timema cristinae. The sequence continues at coordinate 73,197,041 of JBCFYV010000001.1, read as the reverse complement.
TGTATTTTGTTTTTCTAAACTAAACCTTCTCGAAGCTTCCATGACCAAGGAATATATACAAGGGATGGTGCAACATAAAGGCAGTGGTTAGTTGGGAGTTGGGAGAGAACTCACTTGGCGTCTAGTAACATCTGTCCGCGCTAGCCCGCGTATATTTTTCGACATGATCTATTTTCGCATTAATTAAACTGATTCAGCAATAAAAAACATGTCAAAATGAAAAGTGTATTAATCATAATTCTTCAATAGGCACCCATCGCGGTAACGTAAATCCAGAACGTTACAAGGAATTAGGAAGGTTGAATTTAGAGGAAGTGTATCCACAATTGCGTGAAGAAAGATAATAAAACAATTTAGGAAAACTACCTTTAGTGAGTTTGTGTAATTATCCCGTTTATGATTATTTTTCAATTTTTGGTAATAGGTATTGTATTTTTGAAAATCCAGACAAATCGATAATACGGACTGGGTTCAGCTCAAATTGGTCCGAATTATTGATGCTCTACTGTATCAGTCAACTTCTTTATCCTGTAGCTAAGATTAGCGTTAGTGTCTGCTTCTACTAACAGGTTAATGTACTGCCAAACGAGGGTCATTGACCCGTAGGGATGGGGTGTATCCTCTTGTCTGTCAGTTCCATATTTAGTTCCAGTTATAGCATCATAACGTTGCCCTTTATTCCGGGGTGGCCCATCCTTAAGGGCCATAGGGGCCAGGCCCCACATATATTTTTCCAACATTTTTCAACATAAAAAATTATTTCTTTCATTTAATTCTATAAAATATTTTGAAAAAGAACATGAAAAAAGTGGAAAACAATTTTGTACACGCAGTGACTTATTGGATTCATTTACAGTATTCTAGTCAAAATTATTCATTCTTCGCTTCAAATGTCACTCTAAGACTGTACCAGCACTCTAGTGACTGGATATAGAAGCTGCGCAGAGCCATCTGTGACAGGCTCTCAACACTAGCGAATAGGGCCAGCCTGAGTTGGCATGCTATACGAGAAAGGTTGTCTATAGTTTGTTTTTGCGTTTATTTGTATGTTTTTTAGTATGTGATAAACCCTAGAAGTAAGATGCTGCGCGAAAATTATTAATTAAAATGAATAAAGTAAATTAGTTAATAAGAAATTTGTATTATTCACTAAAACTGTAAGAAAACCTGGAAATTAAACGGTTAAGTGCAAATCGGCCTAATGACTTTACATCTATACTGGCGGATGGCAAGAAAAAAATAACTTTTTATAATGCTTTGTTTGGTAAATAAATGTGGTTAACTGTGAGTGAAGAAAAACAAAATTTATTTTGTTTTTATTATTTATTATTTGGTGGTGAGGAGTTGTGGACAACGGCAGGCTGTAATAGTCTTAAACATTTAAGCAAAAGAATTTAAAAACATGAAAAATATGAATTGATTTGGAAAATGCATTTAAGTTTAAAACATTCGGAACAGTAGAGATTACATCACATTCCGTGGTCAAAATTTCTGTCCGAAAACACAATGAACAAGTGTCAAAAAATAGGCATATATTAGGCAGATTAATAGAATGCTTAAAACCATGTGGTACTCATGAACTGTCATTAAGAAAGATGCGCCCAACTATTGTACAAGTAATGTTATCACTTGGTAAGTTTAGATCAAAACATGTACTCTTTTAGTCTTTGTGTTTGTAGATTTGTTTAGTGACTAATTCTAGTGATAAATAAATCTAATTTAATATGTCAACACAAGGTGAGAAATAATCATTACTGGTAAGCTTTAATCTGGCCTCACCAAAAATAAAGATCACTCTCCATCACTGTCTTTATTAAAAGTATTTGACACAGACAAATGATACATTTAGTTGTTAAATTTTGTCCTTATGTGTGTAGGGCTAGGATATATATATATATATATATATATATTAGGTTTTTCTTTTACATATTTAATTTTCAATCAATATTAAATCTTTCTAATCATTAAAGGGGAGTCAATATAACTTCTTAATGTTTAATTATATTTATAAGAACAAATGTGTTGCCACAATGTCCAAATTGCCCCTTTAATGCATTTAACAATTGAGGCTTTAATGTAAGACTGATTGTAGCGTTTCAAAGGCCTCTTATCAACACTAATTAATTTATCTTCAAGAAGTTTGAAGCTGTGCGCCGGAAACTTTAGCTGGATAAAAGAGAGTTTGGACAGGGAAAGAGAGTTTGGACAGGGAAAGAGAGGGGTTTGAGGAAAGGAAACAGTGATTTTTATCAATTCAAATTTTGAAAATGTACAGTACCAAGTAATAAATTATTAAGTATCTTTGTCAGCATATACTTTGTGAGACTCAACCCTATTAATAAATATTTAATATTCAAATAAAGTTTAAAAAGGCATTAAAATAATGACAAATAATTAAGTTTTTGTGTTAAATATGATTCATGAAACTATTTACATTTGTTTAGTTACACTCCGCTTTCCCTGAATCTGGTCCATTGTGAAACCATGCAAATTAACCTTGCACAGCTGACTTCGTGGTTTTGGGGCAAAGTGCTCACCTCAGAGCCCGACGTTCATGGGTTCAAACCCAGCAGGTGTCGGCAGATTTTTATTGAGTGATAAAACTCTGTTGCAAAACGTCCTTTGGATGGAAGTAAAGCCATCGGTCCCATGTCCATTGTGACAGGTAAAAGAACCCTGGAAGATAGTGAAAATAACTTTATCGGCAAAATTGGAAGGACCTTTCACTCTCGTTCATAGAAATCCTCGTGTACCAATATAATCAGTCGGTTCAGAAAGTGTACGTTAAATACCTCAATTAAATAAATGAAAAACCTGGTACTGTGTCTTCCAGGGTAAATGAGGTGTAAACTTAGTTTATCCTTAATGGTAGCAGTCTTACACTGATGAGCTACACAATGATCCAATCTTTAAAGCTTCGTCATAGTGGAACAATTAAGGCTAGCTCCAGAGTAAACATAACAAGTAGATGCTACAGAAAAGAGCGATGTAAACATTTCAGAGTGTATACATTCGTCTTAAGACAAATAAATCACAAACATTAGAGAGATGTTGGTGTTTAGTGTCTCGGGCTAAGTATCGATTATCATTTATTATGGTTCATCTAGGAGTGATGATTTATAAGCAAGGTGTTTTATTTTATCGCTGTGTTCTACTACCCGTTTGGGTTATACGCTTATGCACTAATTACGCTTTTGATTTTAGTGATCAGGAAAATTATATTTATAGGAAGTTTACCCACAGATGAGTGGAGGGAGAGTGAAAAACTATTTTGGAAAAAACACCAACAGTACAATCAACAGAGATTCGAAACTTGACATCCCGGTCATCGGCAGTCTAGTATACTGCGAGAGTAGCGCGTTGGACCACGTGACACACGAAGCGGGTGTTGAAACTAGTCTAAATGTGTCACTTGAGGACACTTACTAACAGTTCCCCATGTCGCTTCCTTGTGGTGGTTGAGGAGGGCCGGTAATGTGTGACCCGGATATGGTGGTGTTCGCACGTGGGTGACCCAGAGTGTTTTAACAATCAGAGCAAGACACGTGGCTTACAGCAGATACTGGCACTTGGGTTTATCGGGACGGAGGTGAGGTCGAATCTTGAAACAACCACCAAGGACAATTATACACAAAATACAAAACATTAATACACAATATAATAGACATCACATGAAATTATTATTCCATTAATATAATTATTTTAAAACTCTTTAAGTAAAACAATGTTTGCGTTATTTAGACTGCCAATTTATAGTGGGAAACAAAAATTAGATTTAATCTTAAGCTACACTTATATCAGGCAACTGTAGATGTCAACCCCCCCCCCCCCCCCCTCAACTATTATCTACATGTTAATATGTCAGGATAGCCTATCAACGGGTATGAGTTTCTGACAGGAGCGTTTAAAATAGTCAAACTAGTTGTGTTAATGTATTTATTGTAGCCTAAAGTACATACTAGAGGCTCTCCGAAATAAGAACAATCTTTCTTCTTTTCTTACCCACTTATAGCTTTAAAAATTTGTAATAATTTCTAATGTTTTTCTAAGTGTAATTTACTAGTGTGTATCTAAATACGAGCAAAGCTGACTTTCAAAACATATGTATAAACTTATGGTGGACTGTTCTGAATATCTTGGCTGACTCGGGCTTTCATTATTACGAGGGAACTGTGTCTCTTATGTAACGTACTTATGTCCCAATTTTACTGGACACAAACACAGACGCCACTATACTAACTAGATAGTCGTGAATGCTCTTGTGATTATCGATTAAAAATATACGATTTATTGTTGAAATATAAATTAGCGAAATTACAAACATAATGCCTCTGGGCTATAGAAACCCAGGGTTCCCTCAAGAGTCAAATTTGAGCCACTAGTACTAGCTCTATTTCACATTAACTAAGGATTAATAAACTTTGAATATGGAAACTTTTAAAATTAAGTTTGGATAATTCTGGCAAGCAGGTGAACTTCAATGTAACAAATAACCGTTTAGTTATTTTACCTTTATTGATTAATAATAGAGTTTGAAACATAGAATCTATAAACTATTGATTAAATGGCGATGGAAATACTCAGAACATTTGATTAGAAAATAGAGCATAGAAGATATTTATTCACGCTTGTATTAATATATATTTACTAAAAGAAGGGTATTTAAAAATTTAGCAAAATATTTTGCTTGAATAAAATAGACAAATACAAATTAAATCTAATGTTGAAGAAATTTTATTGGTCAATAAAGTTAAAATATAAAATACATACAAATATAAGAAAAGTGAAAGCATACAAAATAAATTTTAATAATTTTTGTTTTTGACTTATTTCCTATCTTAACAAATTGGTATAATATTCCAACTATATGGACAAATTACATTCTTCCTAAATCCAACAAATTTAAATAAACCTTCATCATTCTTATGTAGACAACCTAGAGCTCTACAATCCTCTTACAAGCCTCAGAGTACTTCATTCACATTGCTCATGTAGCCAAACTAGCAATGTAGTGTTTCACATGAACATAACAGAGTTTTTGGAAGATAAATTCGGCTATGGGTAAGTTTATGATGACATTTTTAATTCGAATATTTAAAAAAAAATTGCTTTAACGATTTGGTTCAAAATGGGTATCTTTTAAATTTATTGTATTATAAATAGTTATATAGAACTGTTTTATAGATCATTTAATAGTAGAAGCTATTGACTGATTTTTGTAAAATTTTATTTTTGTGAAAATAGCTCTAAGGATTTGGTTCAAAGCTTATATCGTGTAATTATGTTACAACATCAATAATAATGTATCTTTATTTATGTAAAAGAAATTAATTTAATACTAGTTTACTTACGAAAAGTTATAGAAAACTTGAATTTTGTTTTAAATTAACATTTAAGATTGAATTCAAAGTGGGAATCTGGGAATAATTTTTCGTGATAAATAAGAATACTTTTTCTTTTTACAAATAAATAATTTTAAGATATTTTAAAAAATGATTTATTTTTAATTTTGTTAAATAAATTTAAACAATTTTGTTTAAATTTTAAATATAAAGAGTGATAATTGTTATTAACAAGATTAGATGTTTTATGAGGAACACATACCTAGAGTAGTGAATATCTTTGAATTATTATTATTAATACTAGCAGCACCACGTCTTACTACCCATTCAGGTTATACGCACTTACGCCAATGTGTAATGGTAGGGTGATTGTGAGATGAAATGGAGGGCCTACAATTTAACGTGGGCTCCGAACCACGGTGGAGGCCAGGTATCCTACGCATTCACAAGTTGTGATTAATACATCTTGTCAGAGGGTTAGGAAGGGTTTGGCAATCAGATAAATCTGTGCCGGGACTGGGGATTGAACCCCGGACCCCCAGCACAGAAATCTGACACCTTATCCCTAGACCAGCAGTTCACCTCAAGGCCATAATACACAATAATAGAAAGTTTGAAGAATTGTGCCTGAATGTTTTATATTCACATTAGAAGCTAAAAAGTGTTTCTTTGACAAGTAATAACTACACAAGTGATGTTTCACTTCTCTATTTGATGTTATCTTACATTTACATAGATAGTTATTCAAACAGATAGATGATGACTTCTCTTAATTAGAAGACTTATAAAACTCCAGAGTATCAAAGGTCATAATATGTTTAACGGAAGTTACTAGAAGACAGAGAGAGGTACGTCCCTATTTCAACAAACGAACACTCGTTTTAAAGTATAGGGGTCAAAAATTTCGACAAAAATAACGTATTTAAAATAAAATACGGTTTTCCAGATTTTCTGTTGTAGGTGAAGTTACTCATCTATCTGTACAATAATTATTTGCTTACATCACCATGGAAGCCATGATTTGGGTATAATTGTGTATCCATGTCAATAAAAATCGCGCTATATCTAACGCTTGCGGAGGTCTGCATTTTCTAATTAGTAGACCATATGTATGAACGTGCGGAACTCAAATCCGTAACCATACAAATTTGTTTCATTTTTTCAAATTTCTCAAAAACAGGGTCGGAAGCAATAAAAAAATAGTGTTTTTTTATGCTTGATTGTATAAAAGCGTTTCCCGGGTATTTCTGCAAGTCTGTAATTACAATAGATTTGGTTATAATTATAATAACTCAGTTTTTTTTAAGTGGTGTGGTGGAAGGATACAAGAATTAAGACCAACAATTATACATACCAAACAAATTAGAGCTAGACTAAAAGAATAATTTGCATTTCTGCTTTTCCTTCCTATCTATCTTTAAATCATTTTCTCTATGGCCAAATGGCCAATATAAAATCCGTTTCTTGAATATATTCTAGCTATTTTAGCAATATTCTTAAAGAGAGTTAATTTACTAGACTGAGGATATTTTATTTACTTTCGTAGTTAAAATCATTGTGTGTTTCACTATTTAATATCCATCAAACATACTGATTTCTTATATAGTCATTATTTTAGACAAATACGCTAGGAATACTAAAACATAAAATGGAGCGTTCACTGCACAATCCATTAGTAATAATATAAATACAATATAAAGTAGATTTGTTTGTAACTTCAAGACCAATAAAGTTACATGAATAAAGTGGAAAACTAGAGTGTGTTCAAAGTTCTAAATAGTGTTCTATTAATATAATTGATTTTCTATTATTATTTTCTTTTCAGAGCTTTTGAAGTGAAATGTCTCGTTTGTCCCCTAATAATACCAAGCAGACGTTTCAATATTATATTATATATTTACCACTCATATTACACACATTAAATAATTTTTCTAAAAATGATAAGTTTAAATTTACCTTAAAAGTCAACACATGCCGCATAAAATAGTAATAATTAAAAAACTTTCTGTTAATTTTATTGTGACAAATATTTACTAAAATACTATTATTCTCAAATTCGTTCTAATTTTTAAAGAAAATAGAAATTTGATAGTATGTGTGTTAGTCTCTCTTAGATCTATTAAATTATAAAAAATATTCTAGCCCATTTTCTTACTGAAAATTTAAAACATTATCTAGGGATTTAAATCACGTGGTCTTATTCAGTGGTAAAATGGTCGAAGGCGTCATTCTCACAATAATCTGGACTGCTGATGAAAGAGAGATCGAGATTCGAAACTTGATCCGGTGCACTTAGGCCTGGTCTTATGACTTCGGATAGATATTGCCATCGGAGGTTAAAATTAGCTACCAGATAAAGGTTATCAGCCACTTTAATATTTTACGAGTATTATGTCCTGAATTTATCTGCTGAATAATTATCTGTATGATAAATATATTTTTACGCATAAAACGCAAGGTTAGTGCTGTTTTTACTTTTAAATTTGCTAAATAATGGCTGCTAAACGAGTGCGAGGAAACAGATGGCGTCACGTGGGTGCAGGAATTAGGTTGTCTTGTAAGTATTAATTTAGGTGTTTGCCGAAATGTGTCAATAGTTGGGTACAATCTTTATAAAATGTAATTTATTGTACTCACATTTTAATAATTTGTTCTTATATAACTACAAATAGCTTGTCAGTTTTTATAAAGGTGTGAATTAAAAATGTTCTAACTTTATAAGCGTATAACCCGAACGGATAGTAAGACCCGGTGCTAAGTATGATCATTCTAACTTTGTAAGTTAGAGCCTAAGCCTGTGCCTACTAAACAAGTGAACCAAGATTTAAACCTAAACACAGATTATTATACGCTAAGCACCATGAAAAACAATGCCTTACTATGGCAACGGCTATTTTAACTTTCAGATAAAAGTTATCAGGTACTTAAACGTCCTGATAAAAATGTGATGGATAAATACATTTATCTGGCAGTCATAAGACACACTTTTACTTATCGACCAGAAACAAATATTTTTTGGCCAGATTAATATTTATTCAGGAGTCATAAGAGCCCTTAGAGTTTTTTGATTCCTAAATGATGTTTACTATCCCTTCACGCAAATGCAGATACACTTTCTTTGAATCTACCTTCCTAGCCCGTAACATATTAGCGTAATTATTACAACATACCAGCTTAGCCCCGTACGATTGGTCAAGCATGGTGTTGAGAAAAACGGCTTAGTGTGAATTGACTGTAGATAATACAATATTAAGTATCTAAATCAATTTTACATTGTTTATTGTTGGCTCTTGATTGATTATTATAGTGCCTAAATCACTATTTTAAATGCCTAATGCCTGCCTATTTTAAACAATTTTAGTGCCTAAGGAAATCCGCTCCTTTCTCATAACTTGATATTTTCAGCTATACTTGAATGTTGTGATACAGTTACTCTCCCTAGTTAGTATTTTAACGAATGAAAGATATAATGTTTCACTCTAAAATCCAAATAATTATCTTCCTCATTAATATTTTATTGGTTGGTAAATAAAACACTAACATTTCCAGAAGAAAGCTATAGATATCAAACATCGAAAATATATTTGAAAAATAATGAATGGTTTGAACCTCATAGAACCTCATAGAACCTCAATGAGGCTCAAGGAAATATTAGCTCTCCATTGATTGGTTGAATTTCAACCATAACGTTCTTGAATATTTATTGTATTATTATATCAGGAAGGGGTCACCTATATCTTAGGTTAAAATCTTAATCACGGAAAAAAGCCAAAAATTTATAAATTATATATCAATATATATTACTATTAACATTTAGCTTTAAAATAAACTATACAACTTTTTTATTAATAATGTTAATATTTAATTGGTAAGGAGTAATTTAATAATGATAAAATTAAATCTTCTTTGTTATACAAATAAGGAAAAGGGAATAAAATTAACAAAGAAGATTTCATTTTAAAAGATTTTACTAGATACTATCGTTATAAAAAAAACTGGATATTTGAACGACTGCCAATTCAAAGACATATTTGTTTTACTTATGCATCAATTATATTTGTAAATGTAAATAGTAACTAATAATTTCTAAACATATTTTTTATTGTAATTTTTACGCATGTAAAGTCAGTTTTTGTGTGGACGAATTTTATGACATTTGGAAATAAAATGAAATCTTTTCAAACTCTTTTGTTGCTTCCTTTCTACTTTGAGGGCTTACCACCTAGTTTTTTGCCCTGTCTTCTGATGTGGAACACCATGTGTGAGTGTCTCATATCGACGGTGGTAGCGGTTAAAGGAACCATGCGGACTCCTTGACGTGCCAAGTGTGTAAACCTCACTGGAGCTGGTTCAGTTCAACAGTTGACGCCGCACAAAGATCGATGCCTTGCATCCAGAAACACAGACATTCCAATTTGGAAAGTTGTTAGTCTTTTGCGGTTGTTTTCATGACCATGACATGGAACCCTTGTTTACTGACTGCCACAACCATCTTTCTTACCTGGGGAGCTCCAAGCCATTCATGTGTTGACCGGTAATTATTTCAACTGGAAATAAAAAAAATAGGCTTGGCCTTTTCATTGGACGTTTAGCTTATTTATAAAATATATATCTATCATTATTATGTATAAGTGTGCACCGTGAACATATATATATAGGATGAATCTTTATTGGTCTCGGACCCACTGGGAGGTGGTGATTCCTTATGAAAAAAAGAGTAAGAAATATATGGATGACTTTTTTCCTGAAAATTATTACTAAGGTAGCTATGAGCCCTTAAAAATTGGGTTTTAGAATTCTTTTATATTAAAAAATAATTCGAAATAACTTCGGATTAAACAACAAATCCTTGATTAGTGCTTTGTTGAATTAAGATGTTAAACTTGTGAAAACTTGGTTGGTAATATCATCCCCCCTTCACATATTAAATGGGGGTTGCCCTCTTTTTCACATTGAATTGTGTAACTTATCAAGATCAGCTGTTATACTCTTGAAGATGGAGTAAACACCTTCTATTTAAAATAATCTTCTATAAAATCAATATTTATTTGAGTTATAAGCAAAGGTGTGGTGTAACACTGAGCTCTAATTGGTTTTTAATAAAGAATTATTAATACATTATTTAAATTTTATTAACAAAAAAGTTTGTGTTCCCGGAACTCTCTAATTCTCACCGTTACGAAGAAGCCACGTGTTTAATATTTAAATACAGGGTGTTAGTGCCTTGGAGCTAGGCAGCTGGTTGTGCAGTGTTGCAAGATAGAGTAAGGGTGGTAGCCCCCATTTAATAAGTGAAGGGGGATCATATTACCAACAAAGTTTTCGTAGTTTCAACATCATTGTCCAACAAAACATTATCCGGGGATGTGTGGTTTCAGCTCAAATTGTTTCTGATTTTTGTACCTAAAAACATTTTAAACCTCGATATTCAAGTGTTCGTAGCTCCCTTAATAATAACTCTCAGGAAAAAGTTGTCCATATATCTTCTAATTATATTTACATAAGGCATCACCTCCCAGCGGGTCGGAGACTAATAATGACTCACCCTGTATAGTATGTAAATACTGTTTATAATCACGATACAACCAATATCATGTGTCTAAATAACAGATGGCCTGGAGTTGAAAACTTTGTAAGAAGAAATCAACAGCAAATTATCAAAAATTTATATTTATTTTATTAACTATGGTAAATAAGTTTTTAATTTCAATTTAATATAGAATACAACCAAATTCTTAGAAATTTTCGTTTATTTCACTACATTTGAGGAATATTAAAATATTAATTAATGTTGAACACTCGTTCTTTTATAAATATCATGAAAACTATTGCCACCCAATAGCCCAGAAATTGATCCTGGAATCCTAACAAATCACTAGTTGTTGGTCTTTGAACTTGAATATCAGGGTTAAAATCCCAACCAGGTCTCATGGAAAGGTATTTTTTCTATCAATTAATTTGTCATCATCTCTTGTAACCGTTGTTATGTATTTTATTTAAAGTTACCGTCCTTATGCTGCTGTGGCTAACTCGGAATATCACATAAGACTAGAAAAATAAGGAATAGTTTCTACAAGCCACTTCGGATCAAAAATATGCTGCTGGATAAAGAAAACAAACTCAAGAAAAAATATTCGCTATTCAATTCCTTTTTATAACATTGAATAGAAGCAGGAATAGCAGATGAAGATAGTTATGATATTACAAATTTAAGTTATGTAAATATTTCCATGCAATTAAATTATTTTTATGAATTTCATGCATATTAGTCTAATAATTTTACTAAACCGCAACTATACTGTTATGGCCGTGAAACAAACCATACCAGATGGATTAAATAACAAAGCTAGTGTGTTTGATAGCTACTGTTACAGCCGTAACTAAATATCATTATCATAAATTATACAATGACACGGGCTTAGTACGCCAATGCTCTCTCTACCACTGAGCTATCCAGGAATCGTCCCGTGCCCACGGTCATTATTCACTAGTATTTTAAGACAGAGTCTGTGATGGACGTATGGAGATCGTCATCTACTTATGAGTGATCACTAAAGATTACGAGCTATCAGATAACACAACTGACGGTGTCCATCACAGACTCTGTCTTAAAATATGAGTGAAGGATGACCTTGGGCACGGGACGATTCCAAGATAGGTCAGTAGTTAGAGCATTAACTTAATAAGTCAAAAGTCGTGGATTCTATTCCCGTGTCCAGTTTTCATTTATCAATTTAAATAATACAAAGCATTACAAGTATTATAAAAAAATATTAATTTGATTAGGATCCTTTGGGGTCATTTATATACCACGTAACGCTTTGAGGGGGGAGGGGGCACCTCTGATGTCTACATGCTGTTACATGAGAGGAGAGTGGGGTACATCAAAGTGTTACGTAACACAGATCTTATACTCAAATTCTAATGGTCAAATATAATTGTTCCTATGTTCACTTTTGATAAACACACTTTCGAATATTTGTGGCATTGAAAATACAAGTATAGCAATTACTTTTTGTCTATTAATATTTCGAATGGTCCTAGATGTTATTGTATGTCCGAGACTATGAACGCCAAGCACATTTTAAAACCCATATGTTGATGCGCATGACAGTGACATGTTTATAATCACAACACTTGTTTAGATGTGTCCAATCTACTGACCCCCTCACCTGCTTTTAGTTTGATAACAGCTGTCAGCAGAAGCTGCTTACATTTATAAGCATAGTTAAGTTTGAATATAATTTAGATTCCTGCTGCACATTCTTTCACATAGTCCGTGAATAATCGCTTGTATTAGTACAACAATAAAAATAATTTCTTCACAAAGAGGAAACTTGTTCATTGCTTGCAAATAAAGAGAGAAAAAAACAGTGGAAGAATCTCAAAAAGATGTTGTGGAATGAACCAAAAGTAAAGAATTTATCTCAAGGCAAGTTGGAGGAGTTCAACAATAGTGTTATTTCTTCGTACCAGCAACATTTTATGAAAAGTAACGCTTCAAATATAATTAATTAATAACAAAAGGTAGGTGAATTAAAGCCTATACATTATCCCTTCCAATAAATTAGTGGTTTCCGCTCTACCTCCATGCAAATGCTGGTAGATTTACTATAAATTTATACTTTTTTAGTATATTTTTTTAGGGTGATGTAATTAAATTGTGGATATTACAGTTATTTTTATTACATATATCATGAAGAAGAAATGAGGAAGGTAGAATTTTAGAGGTAATCCACCCTCATTTACGTGGGGAGAATATATATAAACATTTAGGAAAGCCACTCTGAATACACCCGACAGGTATTCGAACCACGATCTCCACTTCATTAGCCCTCTAGTCTTTTTCGAGAGTGAAGCCAGGATCCTGGATCGATGTTGGAACGAAACATGGGTCTAGGAATCGATAAGTTAACTAAAGTACAATTGTAGATTAATCCAAAATACAAGTTAGAAAAGTTGTATACCTAGAATTATCTAAATATCTCTTTATATGATGATAATATGACTATCAAAAATACACAATATTAAGAAAGATGTCTTCTATCAGCGTCAAGCATCGAATGTGGGCACTTTAACAACATCATGTAGCACCATATAGAACGGGCCATCCTACTCAGCACATATTAGTGTCGTCTGGCTGTTACTCAGGTCACAAACCTGGCATCCATAACATAAATATAACCGAGGTTGTCTGTATGTAGACTATTAGCCACTCTGATGACACAGAGTGTTGCCCAAGGTACAGCTATAGGAGGTTGTCTGTATGTAGACTATTAGCCACTCTGATGACACAGAGTGTTGCCCAAGGGTATTCCATAGGAGGTTGTCTGTATGTAGACTATTAGCCACTCTGATGACACAGTGTTGCCCAAGGGTATTCCATAGGAGGTTGTCTGTATGTAGACTATTAGCCACTCTGATGACACAGAGTGTTGCCCAAGGGTATTCCATAGGAGGTTGTCTGTATGTAGACTATTAGCCACTCTGATGACACAGAGTGTTGCCCAAGGTACAGCTATAGGAGGTTGTCTGTATGTAGACTATTAGCCACTCTGATGACACAGTGTTGCCCAAGGTACAGCTATAGGAGGTTGTCTGTATGTAGACTATTAGCCACTCTGATGACACAGAGTTTTGCCCAAGGTACAGCTATAGGAGGTTGTCTGTATGTAGACTATTAGCCACTCTGATGACACAGAGTGTTGCCCAAGGGTATTCCATAGGAGGTTGTCTGTATGTAGACTATTAGCCACTCTGATGACACAGAGTGTTGCCCAAGGTACAGCTATAGGAGGTTGTCTGTATGTAGACTATTAGCCACTCTGATGACACAGTGTTGCCCAAGGTACAGCTATAGGAGGTTGTCTGTATGTAGACTATTAGCCACTCTGATGACACAGAGTGTTGCCCAGAGTACACCATAGGAGGTTGTCTGTATGTAGACTATTAGCCACTCTGATGACACAGAGTGTTGCCCAAGGTACAGCTATAGGAGGTTGTCTGTATGTAGACTATTAGCCACTCTGATGACACAGTGTTGCCCAAGGTACAGCTATAGGAGGTTGTCTGTATGGAGACTATTAGCCACTCTGATGACACAGAGTGTTGCCCAAGGTACAGCCATAGGAAGTTGTCTGTATGTAGACTATTAGCCACTCTGATGACACGAGTGTTGCCCAAGGTACAGCTATAGGAGGTTGTCTGTATGTAGACTATTAGCCACTCTGATGACACAGAGTGTTGCCAAGGGTATTCCATAGGAGGTTGTCTGTATGTAGACTATTAGCCACTCTGATGGCACAGAGTGTTGCCCAAGGGTATTCCATAGGAGGTTGTCTGTATGTAGACTATTAGCCACTCTGATGGCACAGAGAGTTGCCCAGGTACAGCTATAGGAGGTTGTCTGTATGTAGACTATTAGCCACTCTGATGACACAGAGTGTTGCCCAAGGTACAGCTATAGGAGGTTGTCTGTATGTAGACTATTAGCCACTCTGATGACACAGAGTGTTGCCCAAGGTACAGCTATAGGAGGTTGTCTGTATGTAGACTATTAGCCACTCTGATGACACAGAGTGTTGCCCAAGGGTATATCATAGGAGGTTGTCTGTATGTAGACTATTAGCCACTCTGATGACACAGAGTGTTGCCCAAGGGTATATCATAGGAGGTTGTCTGTATGTAGACTATTAGCCACTCTGATGACACAGAGTGTTGCCCAAGGTACAGCTATAGGAGGTTGTCTGTATGTAGACTATTAGCCACTCTGATGGCACAGAGAGTTGCCCAGGGTACACCATAGGAGGTTGTCTCCACGTCCTACCAGCAATCAGATTATATTGAATATGGTGTTTTGGAACCGCTGAGAGTCTTAATCTAGATTAATCATAATTTACTAACCCCTAGTGACCTTTGGGATATTTACCGTTAAGAGAAAAATACCCAAGTACCAGACGGGAATTGAGCCCGTGTCCTTTGTTTTCGTAGCAAGGTGCACTGACCACAAGACCACTGAGCCGGATGTTACCATCGGTAAGAGATTCACCACCAGGGGAGAGCGGGACTTCTCAGGCTACACGAGAGGCAATCCCATTTTTGACTAGTCCGAGCGGGTGACAGAGTGAGCCTCCCTCAGTGAGTTCTGCTCGTGTCCATATCCATTTCGGTGGCCGACCGGTCCAACGCGATACTCTTGCAGTGGACCAGCACTAGACCACCAATGACGGGGAGATGGAGGTTCGAATCTTGGTCGGGTGCCCTGAGGTTTTATTAAAAAATAGTTTTTCCCTCTCCTTTCACGCAAATGTAGGTACACTTCCTCTAAATATAGCCTGCCTAATCCCAAAAAACATTAGATTGACAGCACATAGCCCAAACGGGTAGTAAGACGAAGTGTCTCTGTACTGTTCGTTATGTTATAAGGAAGGATCAGCCACTGAGCCGCTATCCTGTGGATATAAAGTGAAAGTCTTAGTGATAGTCAGACTCGTACACTTAGGTATCCCAAGTTTTACACTTTATTTTCATTATTAATTATTTAAATGAACACCAATTGTTTTATAGATTATTTAATAAACATCACCAATATTAGTTACATATTTAGTTTAATTATATTATAGCCTGTTGTTAATTTGAATAATCAGCATGCTGCATTATTTAAACACTTATTATATTTGTTAAATATGTATATAGCCGAATCTGCGTAAACTGATAGCTCGTGACTTAACTTATCACATGTAGCTGACGATTTCCACATGTCCATCACAGAATCTGCCTTAAAATATTAGTGAATAATGACTCTGGGTACGGGACGATTCCTGTATATCTCAGTGGTAAGAGCAGTGCCGCACTAAGCCAAAGGTTCCGGATTCGATCCCCGTGTCGAGGTGTCATTTTTCAATTTAAGAGCTTGTATTATATTTACAATGTTAATATATATGTATATTTAAGTAAATAGATACATGCTTCGGTGGCCGCATGGTAAAAGGCGTCACTGTCACAATATACTAGACAGCCGATAACTGTGAGACCTTGTCTCAATCTTGGTTGGGTGTAGTGAAGATTTTTTTTCCCCATAAATAGTTTACCCCTCTCCTCATCATAAAGCTGAATATATTTTCTCTAAATCGAACCTTCCTCATCCTTAAACCATTAGCTTAATTATTAAATAGGCGTGAAGCCCTAATGAGTAGTAATCTACGGCGCTAAAAAGAGTATTTACATAAGTTAAATATAGCCTATATCTAAAATAATATATGTAAAATGTTAAATAAATATATGTCTGCAATGTTAAATGAATAAGATATTGAAATATAATAATCCCTTTCTTGCGAGATTGAGCGAGTTGTTCAATGTGTGTGCTGGGATTGTGAACGTTCCTAATTACTGGGAGAATGTCATCACTGTTGCTTTGTACAAAGGTAAAGGCAGTAAAAGTGAATGTAAGAATTATATGGCAGTTAGTTTGTTGGGTATTCCAGGCAAAGTTTTTGGGAGAGTTTTAATTTAGAGAGTGCGTGAAAGAACGGCAGGCAAGAGTTGATGTTTTCAACATGGTTGCTTGCCGGGTAGAGGTTGCATGGACAAGCTATTTGCATTGCAACAAGAGCTTGAGAAATGTATGGCAGTAAGGAAGAAAGTTTACTGTGCATTTGTTGAGCTGGTGAGTAGGAGTATGTTTTGAGCAATGATGTTGGTTGGTGTATGATGTTGGTTGATGTATAATGTTGGTTGGTGTATAATGTTGGTTGGTGTATGATGTTGGTTGGTGTATGTTGTTGGTTGGTGTATGATGTTGGTTGGTGTATGTGTTGGTTGGTGTATGATGTTGGTTGGTGTATGATGTTGTTTGGTGTATGTTGTTGTTTGGTGTATGATGTTGAATGGTGTATGAGTTGTTGGTGTATGTTGTTGGTTGGTGTATGATGTTGGTTGGTGTATGATGTTGGTTGGTGTATGATGTTGGTTGGTGTATGTTGTTGTTTGGTGTATGTTGTTGTTGATGTATGATGTTGGTTGGTGTATGTGTTGTTGGTGTATGGGTTGTGTAGATGTTGATTGGTGTATGTTGTTGTTGGTGTATGTTGTGGTTGGTGTATGATGTTGGTTGGTGTATGTTGTTGTTGGTGTAGTTGTTGTTGATGTATGATGTTGGTTGGTGTATGATGTTGTTGTGTATGTTGTTGGTTGGTGTATGATGTTGGTTGGTGTATGATGTTGTTTGTGTATGTTGTTGGTTGGTGTATGTTGTTGGTTGGTGTATGTTGTTGGTTGGTGTATGTTGTTGGTTGGTGTATGATGTTGGTTGGTGTATGTTGTTGGTTGGTGTATGATGTTGGTTGGTGTATGTGTTGGTTGGTGTATGATGTTGTTGGTGTATGATGTTGGTTGGTGTATGTTGTTGGTTGGTGTATGTGTTGTTGTGTATGATGTTGGTTGGTGTATGTGTTGGTTGGTGTATGTTGTTGGTTGGTGTATGATGTTGGTTGGTGTATGATGTTGGTTGGTGTATTTGTTGTTGGTGTATGTGTGTTATGGATGTTGGTTGGTGTATGATGTTGGTTGGTGTATGATGTTGGTTGGTGTATGATTGGTTGTGTTGATGTTGTTGTGTTGTTGGTTGGTGTATGTTGTTGGGTTGGTGTATGTTGTTGGTTGGTGTATGTTGTTGGTTGGTGTATGTTGTTGGTTGGTGTATGTTGTTGGTTGGTGTATGTTGTTGGTTGGTGTATGTTGTTGGTTGGTGTAGTGTTGTGGTTGGTTGGTTGTATGTTGTTGGTTGGTGTATGATGTTGGTTGGTGTATTGTTGGTTGGTGTATGATGTTGGTTGGTGTATGTTGTTGGTTAGTGTATGATGTTGGTTGGTGTATGATGTTGGTTGGTGTATGTTGTTGTGTTGTGTTTATGATGTTGGTTGGTGTATGTTGTTGGTTGGTGTATGATGTTGGTTGGTGTATGTTGTTGGTTGATGTGTGTATGTTGGTTGGTGTATGTTGTGTTTGGTGTATGTTGTTGGTTGGTGTATAATGTTGGTTGGTGTATGATGTTGGTTGGTGTATGAAGGAAGTAAAGCCTGTGTGGGGGGGGGGGGGGGGGGAAGGATAGGACAGAGACAAAATATGTGTTCGTAATTTATACACGGATTTGGTTTTCAGGGTTATAGCACTACTAACTATTACAAAATGTGATGCTGTAAGAAGTTTACAAAAAAAAAAAAAGACTTTACTTAGGAGCTCGTGACAGAACTGGTTTGGTAAGAAATGGTTAACACTGACACACTCGGTGGTCGAACCCCAGTACCATGGCACGATGGTTGCCCACCAGCACAAGTGGGGTTCCATCCCGCGCAGCTCCCAAACTGGGCAAAGTGGCCCATTGGTAGAGATATTATTTTGTCCACCCCGATAGTTATAAAACACTACAACTGATTGGCCTCGACTGGCAACAACAATGCTAATATACTGTTTTGATTGTTCAGCTCTTTCGTCCTATTGTTTACTATCTAATCAAAACAAGCTAACCGGACCAGTTCTGTCATTTGTAGCTTTCAACATTTATAATATTTATTTAAACAAACACCCCAATTTAGGGCAGGGCGATTACAACTTACTATATGTAAGATTAAATATATATATTTGCAATAATATCCATGAGGTTAAATATATATATATATATATCCAAATAACTAAATAAATTAATAAATATCTGCCAAGTTGAATCTATAGAGCCAAGATAGTTAATCAGAAGTTAAACACAAATATTTGTGTCAACTGTATCACAGCTGCAACATAATGGCTGTGTAGTGTCCACATTGATCAATCCTGGTAGCTGAATCAAAATCAATTAAGTGAAAGTGATCATCTGGACACAGGAATTGAACCCACGTGCTAATTCTCTACCACTAAGTAATCCTATAGAGGCTCTTATCCAGTTCCACTCTTCACTAGTTGATGTGTTGAGTCCAATTTATTTTTTTATCGTTTCTGACTTGTTGGGATTTCTTTGAGCTATCAGAACTGATCCTGTAGACAACCATAGTATGTTTACAGATGCGTGTCAGCCAGTTTAAGTGGAAATATTTCTGAGTAACCAATATTTTCACCATTTACTACAATTACACTCAACTCAACAACAAGGTAAAACTGACCCGGAGTAGATGATTATTATTATATAGCTTAGAGGCGCGTCAACAAATGAAGGTAATTAATATCTTAACTTGGAATATGAGATGAAAAGGAATGGTTCAATGGTGGAGCATTGATGCATATATTAAACGTCCCAGCTTCAATCCCCGTGTCCAGGACGTAATTTTTAACTTAGTTTAAGTTGCATTATTATTATTATGTGTCCTATCTTACGACAGGTCCATTCCTTTTGTCGGTGAACTTGACCGCCAATGCACCCTCTCCTCTGACTCCCCTTCAGATCCCAGAATGCTTTTCTTTCCTTTTTAACATAGCATATTGCTATTTAATATCTTGCTTTTAAAATATATAACATGGCGGATACATTTAATTTAATTTCTTATACATACATAATATGTATAATATATTTCATATAAGATATATGTAAAGTATATGTGTAATGATATATTATACTTGATATAATATTACTTTATATATAATATATGTGTATATAAAATAATGTATAAAATATTTATTTATACATATATAGCTTATGATATATTATGTAAAAACATATATAATATATATATAAAATTTTTATATATTAATTTAAATTTCATATATAGTTTTATGATATATAAAATGTGTATATGCCCTTGTTAGCTTCTTCACATCTGTTAAATTCTCAAGAATGGGAGGTAAGTTATTCGTATTACCCTCGTTCTTGTGTCGTCACCGGGAAAAGAGAAACTGCCTATTTTTCTGTGGGTGATTGTCGTCTTCCTTGTGTTAGTCTGAGACCTAAACCTCTCACGTGTCAAGATGGTAGTATTCAGATCGATCTGTAGTGCTGGGGGGTGGAGAGTCGTTGATTAAGAAATAAATTGAGGTTCTTGGATTACAGTCTTTGTGTCGGGAAGTAGGAATTGCAGGAATCTGCTCACTGAAACTACTCTTGATAGGTTGTGGTGACAACGCTAAGGTGCTAGGTATTGAGGAGATTGAATCTATAACAAGTGCTACACTTATTTTGCGTGAAGAGAGAGTAGAAAACACATTTATATAATAAAAAACTTTGTCAGTAATTCCAACCGGGATTCGTAGCTCCGATCTTCCAAATATGGCAGTCTGTCTACTGCAAAAGTGAACACCTTATTCCAGGGGTCTCGAAACCTTTGCTATGCGGGCCACATAATATATTTTACACTCTTATAGAGGCAAAAGTAACGTTATCCTGTTCTTACAAGTAGCATTATTTTGCCCAGAATGCCTTGACATGCGCAAATGATCAGAAACATTTTAGTTTCATCATATAAATTTAGATGAAGTCATATGGACAGTCACGTCTGTAAGAAAAAAAAAAAAAAAAAAAAAGAAAATAACAAGAAAGTCATTGTTTGATAAAGTGATAGGACCTAGGTTTTTCTCTGTGAGAAATGAATCAATTTTATATGTAATAAATTATTGTTACAAATAATTAATCAAAATAATTTCTTTTTTTTAATCAGTTTAACATTCTGTCGGGACTTTTCCTATTACACCCCTTGCAAGGAGACTTGGAAATACCTAGAACATCGTTCAAATGTCAAAGTCCTTCTGTTGTCGTATATGGATTGGGCACCGGCGACTGAAAACGAGGGTTGCAATTCGGTCAGCACTCTGGCTTGGTGTCATGGGGGGAGCAACTCTGGCCTTGGTGTCATGAGTGGAATCACTCTGGCTTGGTGTCATGGGGCAAGAACTTGGCTTGTGTCCATGAGGGGGAAGCACGCTGGCTTGGTGTCATGGGGGGAAAGCATTCAGGCTTGGTGTCATGGGGAAGTACCTATGGCTTGGTGTCCAAGGGAGGAAGTACTCTGGCTTGGTGTCATGGGGTGGGGGAAGTACTCTGGCCTTCAGTTGTCATTGGGAAGCACTCTGGCTTGGTTCAT